>JARYGA010037657.1:0-31478 GCA_030545235.1 Helianthus tuberosus
ATCGTTTATGAATTTATACCGATACGTACATTAAAATTTCAAAATGTAGACCAACCCGATAACGTACATAAAAATCAGCATGAAAACGTATTATATATTGCACAACCCGTTTCTGAAAATTTTACGTCGAAACGTGAATTTATACCAACACGTACAAAAAAATAATCACGTAAGAAAAAAAAAACTTTTTATTTTAAGCTAAGAAAATGAAAATACGGGGGTAAATTTGAAAAACTAGAACACTAGGGAGTGAAAATGACAATTTATAAAGTTGATAGAAAGTATAGGATCAATTTGAAAAGATTAGGGTATTGCTTGGTTTCTTACGGGGTTGGTAAGGTACCGATATGGTACGGTATCATCAATCGCAATAGCAACCGAAAGAAAAAACCCACAAAATAAAATCATAATGTGCCAAAACTAAAATCGACACGTGTTCGATTCGTTGGTTTTTCTATTATTATTTAACTAAAAGAATTAAATGACTTTTCGCATTAAGAAACATTATATTCAACAATTACAAAGTTATTTAGTTAAATAATTAAAAAAAACACTTATGATCTGATGATCTAATGGTATGGTGTTTGGCTCACGACAACAATGGTGTGAGTTCAAAGCTAGGTAGAATTTGGTGTAAAAAAATTGTTGTTAAGAAAACATTAGTTATCAAGCTAAATATAATAAAACATTAGTTTTTTTAACGGCAAATTTCTTATTTATTTCTTTCGTCTATGGGACTTGAACCCAGACCTCTCCTCCTAAAGTGTTTAATAAAATTAGTGTGTAAACAATTCTCCTATATATTAAAATTCCAATGGAATTAAGACTATGGGTATGGGGTGGGGGTTGGGGCGTGGGTTGGGTACAAACGCCCAAGTCACCACCCTGGGTGGGCTTAGGTTTCGGAGTGGCCCCTTGGGCGGGGGTTTCAGCCCGGGTATTGGGCGGGCTAACGGTCTTCCGTGGCCGGCTCTCATTGGCTGGGTTGGCTAGGCTAGGTGGGTAGGATTTAAATTTAAAAAAACAACCGTTTGGCCAACCGTTTAGACATTTTTTTTTTTAATTTTGTGTGTATTTTTATAATAATTGAAAAAAAAATTATAACACGTGGCCAACCCATGCGGGCTAGCCACGCCCCACCATACCGACCCAACATGCAACTGACCAGCGGTGCCTCTCGAAGTCCACGTGTCAACCCATGCCCCAAACCCCCGCCCCACCATACCTCACGGTCTAACAGTAAGTTGAGGGAGGTATTTAAGGGTTTTTTTATCACAAAAAATATACCTATATATTAAAATTAGAACACAATGAACAATAACATCATCAAGGGATTAGCAAATGGTATCAGGTACCGGTGCTGATATCAAATTTATTAAACCGGGTATATTTTTGGTACTGAACCGGTACCGACTTTTGATATTTTCGGTATCGGTCCGGCACCGGTATTCACCGGTTTTTACCCTCAAATACCGGTACCGTACCAATACCGACCGGTACCGAACCGTACCTTGCCAGGTATATTCGGTACCGGTACCCACTTTTGGGGATTTTCGGTAACGGTATTTTCTCTACCGGTTGGTACCGAGCTCATCAAATCCTGTAGCAACGTTGCAACACAAGTAACTGCACCATTTAGATTACTTTTCTTACACACTGTAAGTAAACTGTATTTCGTTTGAATGAGGTTTTATATACTAAACAACTTATTTTGTTTTCTTTTTTGTCTTTTTCTATAATGAATGAATTGTAGCATGTAAAATTAACTTGGATGTTTAGATTATTGATGAGCAAATCATATCAAATCCTGTAATCAAACCGGTATCGTATCGATACCAAATTTACTATACCAATCATTTTCGGTACCAATTTGGTACCCACCTTTTGGCGTTTTCAGAATCGTTACTTTCGGTTCGACACTGGTCTAGCACCATACCTGTATTTACTTATTTTTACCTTCAAATACCATACCTATGGTACCGAGCATTTTCGTTGCCGATACCTAATTTCGATGATTTTCCGGATCGGTACTTTCGGTGTCATTACCGGTACCAAGCTCATCCATATTTTAACGTGTTAGCACCGTAATAACTAAACTAAAAACAACCGAATTTCCAACGTTAGGACGTATGGGTCCTATTATTATATATTAGATTATTTAAAATCGTTTTTTTAGGACGAAGTGACTATCGTTACAACGTCATTTTTATTTATGTTTTGATATTTGGTATCTGCTTGCCATTGCCGACACGCGTTTTGCAGACATTAGGTCCCCGCCGCAACGCGCGGGTGGAAAATCAACTAGTTAAAATAAAATATACACGTGTCTATGTAGTTATCATGGTTTTGTATTTAAAATTGATTATTGATTATTAAAAATGATAGAACTTTTTGCAAAAGTTCCTCTATTCTGGGCATGGTTGCAGAAATCGGCCTAGGCGGCCGATTAATCGGCGCCTAGGCGCTAGGCGGTCATCTACTGCCTAATTTTGAGCTAGGCGGTCAATTAATCGGTCATGGTCAAAAATCGGTCAAAATCGGTCCTAGGCGGTCAAAAATCGGATTAATAGGACAATATTAGTCGGTCAAAATCGATCAAAATCGGTCCTAGGCGGTTCTAGGCGGTCCTAGGCGGTCAAAATTGGTCAAAATCGGTCAAAATCGAACCATACTATCTGAAACTTGAAATATTTATGTGAATTTTGAAGTATTATTTTTATATTATTGGGTATATATATATAATTTTGAAAAAATACATATAAAAATCCCATTCCGATTAATCCCGATTAATCCCTAGGCTGTACCTCACCGCCCGACTAGCGCCTAGCGCCTTCTACAACATTGATTCTGGGTAGGGGAAAATCAAAGTAGAAACTAAGGACTTAAAAAAAAAAAGAGAATAGCAAGAAAGAAGAAAATGGTGATGAATCGAATAATCAACTTTTGATAAAGGAAACGAAAAGAAAACCAATGGCTTCTTGTTATTTATTCTTTTGGGTTCTTTAAGCAAAGAAAGAATATGTTCTTATAGTAGTGACTTCCCATTATTTACTTTGGATGCCTTAACCTCTACCTATGCTTTTAAGTTTTATCTCTTTTTTTTTATTTGTAAAGTAGGGGGTTAAATTGCTATATGAGTACAATAATCATTGTTTAATTTCGGTTATAATTAACGAATCTATCTATCTACTATAATAAAATAAACCAATTTTTGGACACGTGTCATTCATTGAAGGCATCCTCAAATATATACTTATCTTATATTAACTAAATAAATAATTTTTAATTTAATAAAATATTATCCTCAAATCTAAATTGTTAATTTAATTTATTTTTAAAACAAATACCTCTCTTTCCTACTTATCTTATATTAAATATATAAATAATAAATTAATATTAAATGTTATCCTAATTTATTAAAAATATAAATTTTTTTATTATTTGGTGTACAAAATTATATTTATTTAACTCGTGTAAAACGCGAGGTTTTTAAAAATTTAACTTTTATCATTTACTATACAAATTTACATTTATATAACCCGTGTAATACACAAAGTTTTTAAAGATATAACTTTTTTATCATTTGCTATGTAAAATTAGATTTATTCAACACGTGTAATACACAGGGTTTTTAAGGATATATTTTTTTTTATTATTTGATAGATTTTTCAACCCGACTATACACGGGTTTTTTAAAGATACGATGTTTTTAGTATTTAATATACAAAATTACATTTATTTAATCTGTGTAATACACATGGTTTTTAAAGATATAACTCTTTTTAGATCTATTTTCAACACGTGTAATATACGGGGTTTTTAAGGATGTAATTTTTTTTTATCATTTGATAGATTTATTCAACCCGATTATACACGGATTTTTTAAAGATACGACGTTTTTAGTATTTAGTATACAAAATTACATTTATTTAATCTGTCACACCCCGATATTTCCGCGTATTACCGGTGGGGAGTATCGTGACGTAGTTGATATCATCATAGTCAATAATCACAGTTTAAATGCACAGCGGAAGTCTAAAAGTAATAATATTACAAACCGAATGAAAGTATCATAAGTAGTACAAACGGAATGTAAAATGATCCACGGGCGGATCTAAATAAAAGAAACCATTGTTCAACAGATTTTTAAGTGACCAAGTTTGCATGACTCTTTATTTAATCACTTGGGAGTAGCCAGCCTATTTCGCTTAGTACCTGCTCTTAACCTTTTGGAAAATACGTGAGTTTACACTGGTAAATACAATTAACCGACTCATTTTGAAAATGTTTAAAAAAATTGATTTAGATCCACAAGGCTCAAATATTTATTTATAATTTGGGATAATTATTTAAAGATAAACTTGTAAAATATTTACATGTTTGTTATACGTTCAGTAGCCCGAGCTCCAGGACACGGTCATTAACCCCCCAAAGGCTTTAAGCAAACAAAACAGATTAAACGGGTTATCAATTATTTAACCTCCATACGATTAAAGATTTAATACCCGACCAAGCGGTATTTTATATACCATACCCCAAGCCCGTATAAGGGAAAATAAGTTAAAAGTATTTACCTGAGCAAAAACAAAATTTTATCCCAGCCGTATAACCACAAGCAAGTACAGATATCTTTTACTGGGCTCCTAAATCTGGAATAAAGGTTTTAATAACCTATTAGATTCCTAACGGGTCTTACTTAAGTTTAAACTTAGACCGGTTAGTTTTAATGAAAGGTTTACGGTTCAAAACGCATGATTAAGCGAAGACCGGATTAGAATGTGGTTTAGACCCGACAAGTTTGAGGACTTGTATAATATGGGTAGGCTAAACACATTCTGGATTTTGAAGTGAAAATGATAAGGTTTGACCCGTTTCGGTCAATTTATGCAAACTAGTTACATAAACCGAACCGAACGCGAATAATGCATAATGGGTAACCAAATGAGTCATGTACAGGTTTCCTAAGTTAATATTCTTAAAATGTGTTATGATATCAGTAGGATACCTTCCATTATGCCCAAAATAAATTTAAAACCAATTTAAGTCCCGAAAGGGTATTTTGGTCATTTTAAGGTTTATAAATGAGGTTTAAATAAAAACTGAAGGTCTGGTCCAAAACCTTCTGAGAAAACATTTATTTTATGAGGTTATAACAGCAAAATATCATACATACGTGTATTTCATCATTTATGACCAAACTATGCTCCGTAGGGGCATTTTGGTCATTTCACATATGCTTTAAAGGTTAAATTTGGGAATCTGAGTTCAAAACTTTTACTTACTGTTAAAGTATAAAAAATTACTTAAAATATCAGTAGGTAATAAGGCTTATGCGTCAAAAATAGTTTTAACCCATACTATGCGCTTTAAACGCATAAAAGTCAGTTTTAGGCGATTTTCGGGTTATTTAAAGAAATCTGAGTTTTTTATCAGTTTATAAAGTTCAAAATATTTTATTTATCATATGAAATCAGTAGCAAAAGGTTTTGGTATCAAAATGTTATGTAAAACTCATTTTATTAGTAAAAAGGGTATAACCGTCAATTACCGAATCAAAACTAGAACCCCATGTTATGATCAGTTTAAAAATTATTAAAAATCTTCAAAAATTTCAGAATAATATATTACATCAGTGGGTAAAAAGTTTGGTGTCGAAATTTGGGTTTAAATAGGCTTTATGCTAAAAGTGTCGTTTAATTAATAAAAAGCCTTCAAATTACGATATCGTGCATAACTCTCATTTTTTATCATAATCTGATGTGAAACTTTTAGGACATCCTTAAATATCAGTAATAAAGGTTTTTGTCCATTCACATTGTTAAAAATCTTGTTTTAATGACGGAAGGGCATAATGGTCAATAATTAAGCATTTAACGGAAACATGCAAATGATTCAGATTATTAAGGACCTATGTTGTATAATCTCCGGGGGTTATACTAACATGCAATATGGTCCTAAAGGAACCTTAAGGCATATCTAAAACTACCCAATTCGGGTCAGAACTGAAAGCCAAGCAAAAGTCAACTTTTGCGACTTTCGGTTGCGAACCGAGCCTAAATTCAGAATTGTCGGGTTGAACATGTTTAAACATGTTCTTACATTAATTACCAAGTTATTTTAATGTTAAAACAGGTTCCATAGCTTTCTGTTGACTTTTTTAATATTATGTTTGACCCGACATTTGACCAAGTTAGGGTGATAATCAGTAGGTGCCCTCTTAGGGGTTTATTACCTACCTAATTACCAACTTATAACTACTTCTAATTTGACTAATGACTGGACCATTAGTGATTATTCACTAAGTCAAACCTTAATTACGATAAGTTTGACTTTTGGTCATTAAACTAACTAAAACCGAAATTAGGAGGTTAAGGACACTTACAATGGTCCTTAGCACGAATTTGAGACTTAAGGAAGCTTGCTTGAAGACCAGAAAGCTCCAGAGAATGTGTTAGAATGATTTTCAAATGAGCAAGTTCACGGTTGCAACTTAGAGCTCTTTATATAGGGATTTTAATTGCACAAGATCATTCCACCAAAGTCTACAAGTGTTTCCTGATCATCCCAGGTGTCCCTAATATGTTAAAACCAGTTGCAAAGCCCCAGGTATTGAAATACAAGGTTACAAAGGCGGTGCAACAGGCTTTACCCGTAGCTGTTCGTTATTCTGCCCAGGTGCAGGTCTTACGGACCGTAAGCCTTAGGCTTTGCGTTTCGTATCCGTAATTTGAATTTCATGGCGCAGAACCGCCACCTTACGGACCGTAAGGCAGGAGCTTTGCGGTCCGTAAAGCCTTCATCAGAAGACAAAATTTTTAGAATTTCTAGTAATTGACCATGCAACTTTGTTATTACGAATTTAAGGTCTTTAACATCAGTATAGGACCACTTGATCAGGTCTGAAAAACTATGAAAGCCTTGCCATGCACTTATGTTGTCTTGGATTCTTTTAATAGAAGTCTTGAATGAAGAATTTGTCATAAACACACATAGGATCCCATATTTGAAATTTAAATTAGTTACTACAAAAGTTAACTGAATATAGGTGAAGTATTTATCAGATGTTAGGATCAAAGGCTCTCATGATTGTGTTTGTTTGTATAATTGAACAATTCAAATAGAAATGAACAAGAGTTTAAGTGCAGCGGAAATGATCAACAAACTTTGTAAACACAATCATAAAGGGAAATAGATTTGATAAACACATGAATTGCATCAGTTGAAAGATTACAAAGTAAATCAAAAGATTACAAGCATGCTTACAAACTAACTCCCCCTCAGCCTGATACTTCAATGGTTGGTTGCACAAGATGAAAGGATTGAATTGAGGAGAAGAACTCACTCAAAACGATCAAATGTAACAGTACAGAGTACTGCTCCATTTATAGACAAGCCAAACCACTGAGGCATCTCAGCTGACGTCACCATGAAAGCGACGTCTAACAGCCTAACAACCTGTAACAACTGTTCCTATACAAACACTGCTAATCCTAGCCACAGACTATGTATAAAACAGATGACACACTAAACTACTGCTTTCTCTTTACATCAGTACTTTCCTCAAGGTTGATCAGTCCTTGAATGGGCAGTGCTTTGTCATCAGTAGATTGAACCAGCAGTGTTTACTCTTCAGGGCTTTGTCAGCAGTTGAAAGGGTAGCAGCAGTTGTATACGGACAGTGGATAGAGAGCCATAAGTTGTTATAATCACTCTCAATGGGAAAGTCTAATGTAAACAGCTGCTTATTGTGAATCCACTGTCGTGATCCGGTTTTGGCTTTTATTATCTGTTCCTCTGGTAGGGTTCAATCCCAACAATCTCCCCCTGGAACAGATAATGCCAAAACCCTTCATTATTCTGGATTTTTATTTCTCATTAGAAGCTCCTTAACTTGCCTTTTAAATTCTTCTTCAAAGTCCTTGGAACTTGAGTCATCCTCATCCCTGCATAATGAAAGTTCAAGGAGATTCTGCAAATCTTCAACACCAAGACCTAGTGCTTCTTTCCTTGATATGTACTTTACTTCACCATTGGATCTGACCAAGGTCAATACATGGGTCTTTTGATCAGACATCCACTTTAGTACTTTTAAACCCAATGGGTTTCTTGGGAGAGATTTATTTTCAGATGAGTTTAGAGAAATTGGTCTTGAGAAAAATTGTAAACTTTCAGACATTTGTTTGAAGGCCATTTCAATGACATTATTTGCTGCAGCTATATCTTCTGCAGTCTCTCTTTCAATCTGCTCTTGCCTCTTCTTTTAATCTTGCTCAATGGCTGTCATGTCTGAAGTGTTTGGTGATGCAGGTTTGGTTAATACCTTTTTGGCAAGGTCTTGAAGCTTTGCCGATTTGTCTTCTTTTAGATCCATTTTCTTGATGGCTTCTGTGAAGTATTCAGCTTCCTTTTCTTTTTCTTCTTCACTGGTCAGCAGTTTTCCTTTTTCTTGGTTTTCCACAAGGATAGGGTTATCTACTGATGTTATCAGTGTTTTAAGAGCATCAATCTGCTGTTCTAGCTTTTCGTAGTCAGGCTTTTTAGAAATGTCTGAGACAGTTATCCTTCTTTTCTTAAGCCTTTCATAAGCCTCGTCGGTATACTGCTTTGTCCATTTTGCTACGGCTTCAACAGTATCCTCCTTAGCATCCACCAGCTCTTGCTTCTTTCTTTTATACTCAGATGTAAGGTCAGCAATGAGCTTTTTGTATTTGTTCCAATTTGGAGCTGTCTTCTTCTTTCTTGGATCGTTTTTAATTCTTTCAATCCTGTTTGCCTCATGCTTTAAAGCAACTATTGGCCATTCTTCAAATTGTTTTTCTTCAGCAGGATAGAATTTTTCTTTCATGATATAAGCAAGATATTCTTTTCTCATTTTATTTCGTTGATCTGCCTTTTCTTTGCTTAGATCTTGTGCATAATCTTCCATCTGCTTGACTTTTGTGAGCAAGAATTCCAATTTTTCAGAGATAGCTTCGTCACTTTGACCTTCACATTCAATCTTGGCTCTTATCTTAGCCTGCCTTGCTTTGAGCTCAAGATATTCATCCATATCTTCTGGGACTATGAAGCCTATGAGTGAAGGAAATCTTCTGTTTGAAGGATCATCCTCAGTGTAGAACTGTCTTATCTCATTTTTTATAGCTTCTAGTTCCAGTGGATATTTTGCAGCAATAGGATCATATTTGTCCTCATTTGCTTGAGTAATTTTTCTTTTTCTGGTGTAAAGCTTTGTTGGTTGTGATGTAGGAATGGTGAGAGAGGTGGTGGATGGTTGACTAACAGCTGTTGAGATAACTGGTGTCTCAACCTCTGTTGTCATTACAACTACTGATGTGTCAGTAGATGTCTTCTGCTTTTGAGCAAGTGTTGAAGTGGTAGTGATTTGAGTGATGGAAAGTGTCTGACTAACAGGCATTGAAACAACTGGTGTTTCAACCACTGTTGTCATTACAACAGATGTTGTAACATCTGTTGTCTTCTGCTTTTTGGCAGGAGGAGATGGTGGTGATGTTGGTGGTGGTAAGGCAGTGGTTTTGGCGTGTGTTGTAGTTGTGAGTGTTGATGAGATGGCAGCTGTTTGGCTAACAGTTTTTGAAACCACTGTTGTATCAGCTGTTTGGATGGAAATATGAGATTTTGTGGTTTGAGGTTTGGAACCTTTTGGAAGTGGTTTAGATGTCTGTTTTTCTTGTTCTGGTTCAATATACAGGCCATCTTCAATTCCCTTCTTCTTCAACTGTTTGATTTTCTCCCCCTTTTTGGCATTATCTGGAAGGGGGTTATCCATGAAGAGGATAGTAGGAGGAACTTTTCCAGTGGTGCTTTGGATATGAGCCTTGATAGCTTTAATGTCTGCTTGAGTATCTTTAAATCTTGACTCCACCATGTTTGTCAGCATTTTCACATGTGTTGCATACTGCTGATCAGCCATTTGTTTTTGTTTTTCAAGCAGTGGTTGGAATAAATTCCACAACTCATTTGCAGCAGGTGCAGGTTGTGCAGATGCTTGAGCTGGAACAGCAGTGGATTGTGCTTTTTGAGCTTTTAACAGCTGTTGCACCATATCCTTTATTTCAGCAACTGATGTTTCAAGTTTCTCAACTCTGCCCGTCAATTCCTGATATTTTGAATCATCATCCAATTTAATGGAATCATCTGTTTCCCCACCAGCAGTGGTTGTATCAATGTGTGACTTAGGACATGAAGTCCAGAAATCATCCATTGATGCCCCTTGTTCTTGGTACTGGGGACTTCTTTCTTCAGCACTTGATAACCTTTCGATGGTACCAGTGGTTAAAACAGACTCACTGGTGGTTACCAGAGGTGCTATAGAAGAAATTGCCTTCAAGGGAGTCTTACTAATGAAACAACTGTCCAAATATAGATCTGTTGATCCATCACTTGTAGTTACTGCTCCACTTGAACTACCACCAAGAGTTACTTGTAACTCAAGGGGTGTAACCTCCTCAGTTGTTGCTGGGATAGCAGAGGTAGTAGCATCAGACCCAGTCACTTGTGGGAGTATACTCTCAGTGATAGGTGATAGAGAGGAACTGGTTTGTGTCTGAGCTATAGCAACTGCATGCAACAAGGGTATTATGGATTGTGGTAATATGATTGGTGAGGGTATGGGTGTTGAAAGAGACATGTCCTTGGGATCAGGACTGAGGAAGATGGATCCGATTGGGTCCAGAGCTTCATATTGTGGGGTCCCTGTGCTTACAACCTGATCCTTTTGTGAGGATGCAGGAGGAGTTTGAGGCAATGGTGGAGATTTTTCTGCCAACTGCTGTGAGGAAGTAGCAGCAGTGGTTTGTGGTGACATTTGTTTTGTCACTGGCAGTTTCTCTGGCATCTCATCTTCCATAGTTGCCTTTGTTTTGGGTTTGGTGGGTTTTCTGGATGTTTTCTTTTTGGTCTTTTTGGTAATGGCAGGTGTGGGTTTCAAAGCAGTGGTTGTGCTGCTATGATCACCTGGAGCAGTGGGCTCAGCGGCAGATACCTGAGGAGCAGTGGTAACTGCTAAATTCTGCTCAGGCACCTCTGCTTTTGTTTTTATTGGTGCCATCATTCTAGAAAATGTTTCAGTTGTTAACCCTTTCATTTGAAAATAGACACCCTGTTTGAGCAAATTTTCATTTTCTTTTCCAATTTTTTGTTTAAAATAGTAGCTTAAGAATCTTGGAAAAAGTAAAAATGCTTTGCTATCCAACGTTTTTCACCAAATCATCAAAGATTTCCTAAGAATAGTTAAATTTTTTATTGTTTAAAATAGCATAACCCAGGCACTGAATCTTTGAAGGTATTTCATTAAAAGCAGTTGTTTTATTCGAGACACACATCAAGAGAGTGTGAAATAAAAACCTAGGTGCAGAAGGAAAGAAACCTTTTTGTAAGGTATCCCTTTTTGGTTGTTCTGCGTACCCCCTTTTTAAGAAATCAGTTTTCAACTCGGTTTTATCAAAGGAAGTTTTACCTTTCTGATCATCGAGTTTAAAGACTTCTGAGATTGATTGCGGAGTAATTTGAATCATTTTACCCTGTATGGAGGAGTTGATGGCTACTACTTTATCGTCTTGTTTTTCAAGCGTAGCATTTTTCCAAAACTCTCTCTGGGTTTGCAGGTAAATGGGAGCATCTGCTGTTAACAAAGTTTTGTACTTTGATTTAGATAAGGCGTCGATGATGGAATCGAAGGTGTGGTTGTTTGTGGGTTTTGTGAGTAAACCCAAATAGTTGTGAGGGGATTTGTATGGTATTTCAATGGATTCAGCGGCCGTTTGAGCGACCTCTTTGGAAGATGATGGTGATTTTGGTTTTGATTTTGATTTTGATTTTGATTTCGTCATTTTGAAAAAGAAGAAGAGGAGCAGAGAATGATTTGGAATGAAGGGTTGAAAACTGCTTTGAGAAGAGAATTTTAGAATTCAATTCGACAGTGTAAAACCCTGTTTGGGGGTTTTGATCAGGGTTTTATTAAGGAAAAAGTGGGTGCTGATGTGGCAGCGGTTATAAAGATCTGAAGGCTAAAAACTGACCACGTGCCAACCTCTGATGAAATGGATGAGAAGTGGAGGACAGTTGTTTTGAGAGCCACTGATGAACCAAGCATCAGTAGTTACAACGGTAATAATGTGATAACAGTGGTTGATTTTTACTATCAGTGGATAGCATATCAGTGGATAAGACACTGATTTTGAACATCAGTGCTTGCCAAGAAAATGAAGGATCAGTGGCTGACTTTCAACAGTGGACAGTATTTAGGAAACAAATGTTTGAGCAAAACAGTGGTTAGAGGTAAGGTAATGGTAATGATTTGAAAGACTAGTATGTCAGCAACTGTTTTGAGAATTTTCATTCAAGGTTTTGCCACATATCATTTACATGTTTTGAAGCTTTTACAACTCTCTGACAGTGGTTTAGTACCCCAGATGATGTAAACTTTTTACTAAGGCTACTCATTCTTGCTATAATATTTAAATTAAAACAAGAGTACCCCAGTATTTCAAGGTCTTTTGGCAATCAATCTTTGATCAGTTTTAAGACAAACTTGAGTTAGATATGACCTTGACACTTGTACCAAATTCCTTTTGATCTGTTTTGAGGATAATATAACCAAAAAAAAATAAAGGTTATACATCCTGACAGGAGATTGAAACTTTTACTATCAAAAACCAGTAAAAGTTCAAAATATATTATTCTTAAAAAAAATGAAGAATGATATATCCTGCCTTATTCGAGAGAATCCTTTTTCAGAAAAATAAATAAAGGATTTTCTGAAAACAACATCAAAAAGAATCTGATATAATTTTCCACTGAAACTCCTAATCATATCAATCTCAAGCTTATGAAAATGATCAGTGGTTTAACAACAGTGGTATGAAATTTTAAATACATTTTGACCACTGTTTGGTACCATTCTCTTGTTGATTGATTGACACCAGAAAAATGAAGACACAAGATCACATGAGTTTTCGAAAACCCTGGTGTAGATTTTGTTACCATGTGATGATTCTGAAAATTTGTCTAGTCCTTTTGAAAGTTTATTCTCTGCGAATACTATTGTTACCTGAACCTTTTCCTGAACCAATGAATGCACATAGTTGCTTAATGACCATTGTTACCCCAATTTTTTTTTTGACTCTTAAGCGTTTTATATTTATACTCTTTTCTTTTGACTTTAAAAGTTTTGAGATAAACACACTTTTTGAGTTTTTATGATTATCTTCTTCCCTTTTTACCCTTCTCATTCATAAGTACTGAAATACTCACTGGGAGGTATTATTGAAGGAATACTTATTCCAAAATCATTTTGCAGTAATGTTTTGAGAGATTTGGTCATTTATACACATGCTCATGCCAAATTTCACATCACCTATGATCTGGACATTTTTTACCCCTGATTTTCTTAATGTAATTTTAACTAGGTTGGTTTGTTCCTTTTGAGTTTCTCAACCTGTTTTTCAACACATAAGATCAAGTGACTAAAGTTTTAATTTCCATCTTTTTCGTTAGCAAAAGCACCAATGTTTTTATGAACATAGGTTTTTGTTAATCCGAGGTTCATACTTTAGCAGCAAACATGATGAATACAGCACAAAAGTTCATAACAACAATTGAAATCAATTTTGTAAAGAATATAATTATACCATAGTTATCAGATATATTTTCAGATCTGAAAACTATAGGTGATTTATGCATGACGTCACTTGTTGTATGAAATTTGTGTGTCCTACGACATCTTGGTTGTTTTACAGAGTTTTTGAATAGCCACTATGAACGTGATTACTCGTTACTGTATTTTTCAACTGAATACAATCAACCTTAGTATCAATGAATTTTTGAGCTGAACTGTTATGTCAAATTGATTGTTAGATCGAATTTGACTGTCCAAGCTCTGATACCAATTGTTAGGATTGGAGGCTCTCATGATTGTGTTTGTTTGTATAATTTGAACAATTCAAATAGAAATGAACAAGAGTTTAAGTGCAGCGGAAATGATCAACAAACTTTGTAAACACAATCATAAAGGGAAATAGATTTGATAAACACATGAATTGCATCAGTTGAAAGATTACAAAGTAAATCAAAAGATTACAAGCATGCTTACAAACTAACTCCCCCTCATCCTGATACTTCAATGGTTGGTTGCACAAGATGAAAGGATTGAATTAAGGAGAAGAACTCACTCAAAACGATCAAATGTAACAGTATAGAGTACTGCTCCATTTATAGACAAGCCAAACCACTGAGGCATCTCAGCTGACGTCACCATGAAAGCGACGTCTAACAGGCTAACAACATGTAACAACTGTTCCTATACAAACACTGCTAATCCTAACCACTGACTATGTATAAAACCGATGACACACTAAACTACTGCTTTCTCTTTACATCAGTACTTTCCTCAAGGTTGATCAGTCCTTGAATGGGCAATGCTTTGTCATCAGTAGATTGAACCAGCAGTGTTTACTCTTCAGGGCTTTGTCAGCAGTTGAAAGGGTAGCAGCAGTTGTATACGGACAGTGGATAGAGAGCCATCAGTTGTTATAATCACTCTCAAGGGGAAAGTCTAATGTAAACAGCTGCTTATTGTGAATCCACTGTCGTGATCCGGTTTTGGCTTTTATTATCTGTTCCTCTGGTAGGGTTCAATCCCAACATCAGATATATATGAAAGCTTATAATTATTTCACTAAGGTTCGGTAACGTTAAAAGGTCACTCAGAGGTAATAATTAACATGTTGACACTTTTAACCTCTACGTTTCATAAGATCCTTATTTTAAGCACAACGACTTACTAAGTTCGATAAATTATTCTTTAAGGAATACGAACGTCGTGTGAGGTCAATCAGAGGCACAAGTTAGGCATGTTGATACTTTGGATCCTTTGATTCACAAATTTACATTGTTTAAGTCCCTCGGAATCAATTCCTTACACATTTTAAAGTCCATGACACGTGTTTTCATAATATTGGTCTTGATTTTTACGAGGTGTTACATAATCTGTGTAATATACATGGTTTTTAAAGATATAACTTTTTTTTATTTGATATATAAAATTATATTTATTTAACCCGTACAATATGCGAGGTTCATAAAGATATAACTTTTTATTATTTAATATATAAAATTACATTTATTTAACCTGTGTAATACACGTGGTTCTAACCTAGTCAAGTAGATATATTAAATCATATAAATAAACTAGTGGGGAACCCGAGCGTTGCAGCGGAGTGGACAAGTTGCGGCACTATAATCGTTTTCCGTTAGTTTATCAATTTTTTATTGCGCGTTGTGGCAGAGTGGATAAGTTACGGCGTTGTAATCCTTTTCCGTTAGTTTATCATTTATTTTATTTTATGTTAGGTTATTAATCACTTAAAAGAAGTAGTAATTAACAATTTCGTAACATGAGTACATGACAAGCGGATTATTTTTGCATTAACACGTAGTGGTAATGTTTCGTAAATAGAGGTCCGAAAGTGTTAAGCTACTTGAGTTGGGCTAAAAAAAAGCTTTAGAGGAGCCGAGCTTTAACGAGCACGAGCCTAAAAGTAAGCTCGTTTAGTAAACGAGCACGAGTTTCAGGTTCGCTTATAGAGCACGAGATGTCTCACGAGCGTAAATGAGCTCAATGTTTGTATAATTTTAAGTCAATACATTAAACATATATTTAAATAATACTATTTATATAATCATGAAAAAAATTACCAAATTACATATTAACTAATAAAATAACAAAAAACTTGAGCTTAAAAAACTACCTGATAGCCGAGCTCGAGGTAGGGTACAAGTAAAATTATGGATCAAAACATCCAGGTAGGGTACATATCCTTCATCCTTAACAAAATTCAAAAATCTAATATTCCATACTTAAATGTATTTCCATTTGGCAGGAATTTACGTAATATATCAATTTATTTGTATTTATTATATTTATACACTTATAATTAATTTAATTGTAGATGGTGATGCTCTCTGAAGTGGCTGACAAAATTCCATCTATAGAACAAGTAAACAAGTTATATAACTGTTTTCATGAATCTGAATGCACCCAATTAGTTCTTTCTATATTTCAGTGCCAATTTTAATAACAAATTGATGCTAAGCTAAACTTGATGATAGTTTTGCCCTCACAAAGAGATTTTTACTCCCCGTGTTTTAACAGAGAGAGACCCCCGTGAGTACCTAAAGTGGCAAAAAGGGCGGGTCCGGTAAGGGCTCAAAACGAGCCATTCCAACAAACAGGTCATGGTCTGATCGGATTTGACAACTAAGTTTTTCACATTCTTTCGAATTCCATAACGACCAAACAGTGAGCGTATTACTAAACAATAAAATTGTAGCCTCAGAAGTATTAAACTAATTGCCATGGCCATGTAATGGGTCAAAACATAGGAGTATTAGATGCTTAAAGTTTTTTCTTAAATCATTAGCATGATAGAATTTTTTTTAGGATTTGTGGCTTCCATGTTGATTAATTTTGGATAATAATGTAATTTTTAATAGAAGGTTAGAGCAAATTACAAATCATGGGTTGGTAGACGGGCAACAAGCTGCGCCGCCACCCCCTTTTGAATCACAATCATCTCACTTGTTCTGCTTCTCTTATCTTTCAGGTGGTTTCCTTACATTCATCACATGAAGTCCCCATATCTAACAATCCGAGGCTCTCGATGCACAGAGTCAGAACATACATGTTACAAGAAGCATTCAATCCCACATATCTCGTTTGTGTCGGTGTCTCAGGGTTATAAATTGTGATCCAACAATGGTTTTGTTTGATCATGATCAAAACATCATTGGAGGTACCTTGAAAAACATTTAATACATGTCCAAATATATGCGGATTAATTAGTTTATAAGCTACTGACCAAGAAGCAGTGGTGTTACTCCTCACCGAAATCCATATGTCATCATGTTTTGAAGATAACACAGCTAGTGAACCATTGATGATTGTCACTTGATTGGTTTCCCAACTTGGTTCTGGTAGCTCGATGGTAGAACAAACCTCGGAGCTCAAATTGAATGTTAATATATAACTACAGAAATCATCACCTGAATCGGTTAAATCCCTCCTTACCACCCAATGCAATACTCCATTAAAAAGACATTAACGGAGTAGTCGGAAAAGCAATCTCACGCCAAGAGTCTGTCTTGATGGTGTAAACAAACGTACTTAATACATCTCTCTTTTCAGGTCTCATCAAAATCTTGTAATCGTCAATGATTGGGTCGAAACCAAACCCTAGTGGAATATATCACAGTCCATAATCACTCCAATAAGGACTAACATGTACGGTTACTTTGCGCCTAATTGACGGGTTCCATAGATGAATACCAGGCTTATATTTTTCATAAACACATAGAATTCCATTACATGAACCAACAATAAAGCTGGGATACTCGACAAATGGTATGCCGGTAATGTGAAAACCACTGCAAAAAAAAAGAAAAAAAAGTAAGGGGATTAACAGTTAACAGATTGAGTTGGCTAGTTCTACCCAACATTAACCGCAATAATATTAAGTGATTGATTTAGGTTCTAATACACATATACCTTAGGGATGTAAATGAATCGGGCCAAGCCAGAGCCTTTCACTACACGAGCTCGGCTTGTCATGATTCTCTTCTATTCAAGTCTACGTATTTGAGCTCGAGCTCGGCTCGAGCTATTTTGTCAACAATCACAAATGAGCTAAAAGTTCGGCCCGAGCTCGCTTCGAGATCCCGACTATGCTTATTAGGATTGGGTATTTGGGTTATAATCATCTCTATCATTATATTAACAATGTTGTTTGTCACTGTAATAATCTGTAGGAACCGTTCGCGTAATTAAATAAAATAAAACAAATTTTATTAAATGATTCCAATACAGAAATAAGAAAGCCTATACAACTAGTACAATTACAACTGAAAATAACCAAAGTACAAGAAAAGTGTAGAAGCAGAGTGGCTGAGGCACGTGTTCACACGCTTCCCTTAAAACAAATTCCGAGTCTCCCAGGAGTACTCGTTTTGTTTCCCAGGGTACAACAGCCGGAGCAGTGGTACTGCCGGAGATGGCCTACAACCCAAAGGCTACCTTGAAGAGAGCAGGATGAAGATCAGTAAGCTATAGAGAAATGTTTGCATATGTTGTTGTATTGCTGGTATTCGTGGTGTCATTTGCAGCTGGGCATGGAGCTGTATTTATACAGCTCCTAAGTTGAAACAGTCAAAACGGAATTAAAGAGAGGTTTAAATTGCATTAAACGTCTTCAATACAATTTAATACGTCATTTAATTCTCAGTCAAAGACCGTTAACTCGTCAGTTTCGAAGCTGAACTGTAACTGCATTGTCATTCAATGCTGGAAGCTTCTGCGCCCGCGCAAGCCACACTGGTGCGCGCGCGCCCAGGTCTGCACGCCCATGCGCGGTATGTCCTTTTGGCTCACTGCCATGCGCGTGTGCGCCACACTGACTCATGTCCATGCGCGCGTGTGCCACGTCACCTGTGAGCCTCTACGAGCACGCCACACAGTCACGCCGTTTTGGCTCACTTCGGTGCGCCGCGCACGTCACCTCAGGACCCATGCACCATGCGCAACCGCGCGCCTCGAACCTGCCTGCATGCCACTTCACCACGTGGTCCTTGCAGCCTCTGTGATCGACCACGCGCACGTGGTCAGAAATACAAAGGCGGCTCTCAAGCGGCGATGCGAGCGTGCGAAGTGCGCCATCAAAGCGCCACATTGCGCCTCATCGCCCACGCCACGCGCGCGAGCGTGTGCGAGTGCGAGTTAGGGTGTTCCGCACCCTTCGCGAGGACACTTAGTGTGTGCTTCCATGAAACAATAAGGAGGGAGAGTTCCCACTTAAATACCCATTTAAGTTCCATCTCTCCTCCAATGTGGGACAAGGTGCTACTTTCCCTTTTGTTTCAGCATTGAATGTTTCAAACACCCAACTTTGAGCATCGATATCTCATTCATCTTAGCTCCATTTTGGACGTGGTTTAGTTCGTTGCGAAGCTCTTCCAACATAGAACACAAACCCACAAATAAATATATAAAACCCGCTCATTTTATTATATTTATTTCTAGTCCAAAATAGGAAAAAATTATTTTCCTATATTTGTGAAAAATGCTATTTTCACCTATTTTTCCAACATAATCCACCGACAAATAACAGATCCAAACACTTTTTTCTACAGCTCGTTTGATTCGAGTTGGTACCTGATTCTGGTTATTTAATTACAAATAGGCATTTTCAAAACACATACCCAAACACACCTTAAAAATTATATGCCATACCTCAGAAGCCCATAGGCAGTCTCGGGCCCTACGGAGAATTATATGCGGAACCAAGAACAATAACAAGATAATAAGTTAATGTTTATAAAATGTATATAAATGAATAATTTGACTTTTTTGACATAGAATCAGGGAAACCCTAGTTTTATTTCTTGGTTATTCCTATTTACATGAAATATAACTTGCCCTGCATCCACACCACTGTTGACTAACAAGTTGAATGAATCTGAGAGTTTTATTATAAATGATGTTAAAAGTATTATAAGAAAAAGATGAGCAAAATAAAACATTGTAAGATTAACCAAATCAGCATACAAACATCACATAAGCGTTACCTTGAAATAAATTGCTTGCACAGGGGAACAACCAGTTAGTAGCAAATGGGTTGATGGCAATGATTCAGGTTTGAAGGGCGAATGGTAGAACACACGGAAGTGGGCATAAAGTAGGCTTTAATTGAAGCGGATAGGGGATTCAATCGCGGGTAAATAGAAAGGGTAGGGTAATCTGAAGCGACGCAGGTGAAGCACTCAATCGCTAGTGAAGCATTCAATATGGTATTCAGTTGCCAACATAGTGAAGCATTGAATGTCGCATTCAATTGTAGGTGTCGATGAATGAGGGTAATATCAGAAGAATTGGGGGTAACTGATGTAGCGACATTGAATGACCTGGTGATTCAGAGGACGGGAGTATTCAATGGCCTTGTTAATAGGACTACAGGGTTTAAGATTAGGTATAACCGTATAAGTTGAGGGAGAGAGGGGTAGGATGGGAAGAAAAAAGTGTTAAAAATGAGATTCGTTCTTGCTTTTTGGACTCCCATCTTAAAATTTTATTGAAAATTACTATTTAGTACATAGGAGATGCTTTATATAGGATTATAGATAGATAGACAAGATATACCTGTGTTCTTCGTGGTGGAGTATATTTGTTCTTCGCTTTTATTCTATCGTGATCATGAAAGGTCGATTGAAGCGTTTGAGTTTTGACTATATATATCATAGGTAGTAACCATGAAAGTAAGGCCTACTTTTAAGGATTTCAATTTTAGAATAATAAATGAAACTTAACTATTATATTAAAAAGTAGTTCTTATTATGTTGCTTCATTATAAGGGTTAAAATATAATAGTAAGTTTATTTGGGTAGAAAGTCTAGGAAGTAATCTTGATCATCTATTTATTTAATCAAAAGCTAAGATTAAATAAGTGAAATTGATGGAAAAAAAAGGAGGTGCGTGGGTTTATTCAGGGGCATTCTAGTCAAGTCAAGGCAATAGTTTCTCTCTCCTCCAATTCCCTCCTATTTTTTAAACGTTAATAACTCTTTCATACGACATTATTTTTTTTATAAAAATTGCACAAAAAAACGAGCGTTTTTTAATCTTTAAAACGAGTATACTATTGCTATATATTCGAATTTTTTTTTGAAAACCCAGTTGCGTAAAACGCAATGGAAAAAACTCAGTTGTGTAAAACGCAATGGAAAAAAAAACCTAAAAAATGACATTTTTCTAAAACGCAATGCACCAAAAACACAAATAAATGTCTTATTTGTAAAACGCAATGGGCAGAAAACACAAAGAAATGTCTTATTTCTAAAACGCAATAGCATAAAAACACAAAAGAAAGTGTACTTTTAAAACGCAATGGAAAAATGTGTTTTACCTAAAACGCAATGCACAAAAAACACAAACAAATGTCTTATTTCTAAAACGCAATGGCCAGAAAACACTTAAAATGTCTGTTTTCTAAAACGCAATGGACTGAAAACAAATAAAAATGTGTTTTTACCTAAAACGCAATGCACCAAAAACACAAAGAAATGTCTTATTTATAAAACGCAATGGCCAGAAAACGCTTAAAATGTCTCATTTCTAAAACGCAATGGCCTAAAAAAACAAAAGAAAGTGTTCTCTCTAAAACGCAATGGACTGAAAACACCTAAAATTGTGTTTTACCTAAAACGCAATGACTAAAAACACTTCAAAATGTGTTTTTCTAAAACGCAATAGCCAGAAAACACATAAAAATGTCTTAGTTCTAAAACACAATGGCCTAAAAACACCAAAGAAAGTGTTCTCTCTAAAATGTGTTTTTTCTAAAACGCAATGACCTAAAAACACCAAAGAAAGTGTTCTCTCTGCCCCTTGGACCCCGCCAGGGGCTGCCGCCCCTTGGACCCTGCTACCAGGGGCGCTGCCCCCGAACCCCCGCCAAGATCGTAAAACGCAATGACTAAATCAAAAACTCATATCGTAAAAATGAAATTAAATAATTTCTTACATGGATCGAAGCCGGTTCCTTCAACGATTGACGAAACTTGAATGATAGAAACACTTATCAGCGATCGAATCGAACGGATTGAGTGATTATCTTCAAAATCACAGGTAAAAACAAGATTTTGTATCAAATTAAACTGAGTTTTCTTCAAAAAAGCTGAAGAGCACGTTGATCGGGTGTGAATCATTGATTGGTGACGAAAATCGCACTATAATGTAGTGATTATTGAGATAGTAAGTTATGAAAAGGTTGAAGATGGTGGGTTTTGAAAATGGTGGGTTTGAAGTTACTTGGGAGAAGAATGAAGAAGAAAGGATACGATTGACTAAAATACTCTTTCTCTTTATTTTAAATTTTACCACATGTCATAATCCTATTGCTTCATAACCTTCCTAGCCAAAATAAACTTCTTATTTGATCCTCACCCTCATTATAAAATCCATTTGTGGAACATTAGTGTACGTGTATGTATAGTTTACCGAAATTGACAATATTTCATTCTTTTAAAATAATATTAGGTTAGAACCCCATGTATTACACGGGTTGAATAAATGTAATTTTATATATTAAATAATAAAAAGTTATATCTTTATGAACACCGTATATTGTACGGATTAAATAAATGTAATTTTGTATACTAAATACTAAAAACGCCGTATCTTTAAAAAACTTGTATATAATCGGGTTGAATAAATCTACCAAATAATAAAAAAAATTACATCCTTAAAAACACTATATATTACACGTGTTGAATAGATCTAAAAAAAGAGTTATATCTTTAAAAACCATGTTTATTACACAGATTAAATAAATGTAATTTTGTATATTAAATACTAAAAACGTCGTATCTTTAAAAAACTCGTGTATAGTCAGTCAGGTTGAAAAATCTACCAAATAATAAAAAAAAATTATATCCTTAAAAACCCCCGTGTATTACACGTGTTGAATAAATCTAATTTTACATAGCAAATGATAAAAAATTATATCTTTAAAAACTTCGTGTATTACACGGGTTATATATATGTAACTTTGAATAGTAAATAATAAAAAAATTATTTTTAAAAACCTCGCGTTTTACACGACTTGAATAAATATAATTTTGTATACCAAATAATAAAAAATAGTTATATTTTTAATAAATTAGGATAACATTTAATATTAATTTATTACTTATATATTTAATATAAGATAAGTAGGAAAGAGAGATATTTGTTTTAAAAATATATTAAATTAATAATTTAGATTTGAGAATAATATTTTATTAAAGTATGATAAAATTTAATATTAATTTATAATTTATTTAGTTAATATAAGATAAGTATAGATGTGAGTATGATAAAATTTAATATTATTTATAGTAGATAGATTAATTGAATCATGGTAGGAATAAAAATATTTTGTTATGACTATGTAACTTTAAATTATGTATACACTAAAAAATCGAGAAATATTTGTGATGTAAACATCCTTCAAGACGAATCTATATAAAATTATTAATGCATGAACATTGTTGAAGTCTTTTATCTCAAGTTTTATCAATTAAATTATAGTTTTTATTTACCTAGTTAAACTATAAATATTAATAAGAAATGCTTACAATATAAATGAAATTTCAAGATACGAGGGAAAGTGGGGCTATCGATGGTTTCAAATAAGAAGAAAAAAAATATGAGAAAGAGAAAGGAAAATTGAAAGAGGGATAAATCATAAAAGTAAGGAGTAATCAAATTTCAAACGTAAATCAAGTTAGGAGTATGTGATTCCCAATCTTGGTGTAAATATATTAGGTAGGGGTGTGTATAGGTCGGCTTGGGTCGGTTTTGATCAAAAGCCATAACCATAACCGCGATGTCGGTTATTGGATAACCATAACCATAACCGATCGGTTATGGTGGTTATGGTTATTCGGTTTTGATGGTTATAGTGGTTCGGTTATGGGTGATTAACCGTGTATTTAGCTTAGCTAAAAATAGCTTAATTTTTTTTAGAGTAAACTTCAATTTTCGTCCCTGTGGTTTGCTAATTTTAACACTTCCAGTCCAATAGTTTAAACATTGCATTTATCATCCATTAGTTTGCTGATTTTAACAGTTTCAGTCCATTAGTTTCCTGATTTTAACAGTTTCAGTCCACACCACTAACACTGGTGTGGACTGAAACTGTTAAAATCAGGAAACTAATGGACTGAAACTGTTAAAATCAGCAAACTAATGGATGATAAATGTAATTCATAAACTATTGGACTGAAAGTGTTAAAATCAGCAAACCACAGGGACGAAAATTGAGGTTTACTCTTTTTTTTAACATGGAATAAATAGTTATTGCATCTTTGTTTATATTAGTATATTACATAGTATTAAAAAATACATATAATCTATAATATTAATACGAATTATTATCGAATATTCAAATAATGTGATATGATACATTCCATAAATTCAAATAAACATTCAACCAAAACCACAAAATGATATGAAAAACTCATAAGTACTGAAAATCTTCAGTAAAAAACATCAAATATTAAAAATATGGTGAAAAGTCCTAAATCCTACAAAGATTTATTACATGCCGGTTCGTTTCGTTTATGGTGGGTATAGAAGAAATGATAACCATAATCGACCCGCTACTTTTGGTTTTCAAAAAAACCATTAACCGACCCATTGGTTTTTTATTTGGTTCGTTTTTTTCGGTTCAGTTTAGTTTTGTCGGTTAATTCGGTTATAATTCGGTTTTTTGCACACCCCTAATATTAGGTGGAAGGGGTGGTCAATCACTATTAGGGTGTTTGAGCTATTCTCTAGCCAATAATATCATGTCATGTCAAGTCCCTATTCCACTCCTCATTTTACACTAAATTACTGACAATGGTCAAACACATGGAGAGTGGTAAGGAATTTAAAAAAAAAATTGTGATTGGTTGAAAGAGGTTGGGACCCACCATTAAACCCCCCTCTCTCTCCTCCTTCCTCTCCTCTTCCCGATCGGTGTATACTCACCGAAGAAACATCTCCCCGCTCACCGATTTAAGGCTGGCACCCCTTCCCCGTGCGGTAACCCCCTCCCCGATCAAAGTCCCCGAGATGATACCAACCACCCTAATAGGATTAAAACTTAAGATTATGCTTTTCAAAATTCCCATCTTGGTGCTAATATTTCTGTTCAATAAATGATATTTATTATGATTATAGATGGATTTGGGTATGAATATTTTGGTTTAATAAACAGGTAAGAAATCATGTATAAGAGGGATTTTATGTGCCAATTGGAAAAGACAATATAGGCTTGATAATTTTTTTTTAAATTAAGGGGGGAAAGGTATCATCATCTTTCTCGCATGAACCTACTTCATCCCTGATTTTCAAACAGCTATGCCTTTTTATACTATATTATTAAAAAAAAGAACATTACAACGTATTAATGAGCATTTTATTCACTTTAATTTGAGCAGACTATTGCTATGGATTTCTTAATTTTTAAATTTTTTATTTTACAAGCTATAAACTTACATGATTTGTGTAACGTTACATGGTTATATTCTAGTACGCAATTATGTACCATATGTGCAAGCAGTTTCAAGTGCTCAATGTGACCCTACATCTATAAATTGTATCATATCTAACAAGTGTAATGTCACATGATTATGTATCAGTATGTAATTACGTTATTATAATTTTTTGAATGTATAATGTTTTTTTCACTAAAGTTATGCTTAAACGTGATTATACATTTAATATATAATGAGAACTTAATTGCTTTTATGTTATTACGTGATTAGATCTGTAATATAAGTCGTTACGTGATTAAAGATGTATTGTTACATTGAGCATTTGTTATTGATTTTGCACACATGGTACGTGATTACATTGAGCATTTGATATTGTTTTTGCACATGGTACGTGATTTAATCATTGAGCATTTGTTACTGTTTTTACACACATGGTATGTGATTCTAGATTTAGGTATACATTTGAGTATATGGTACTGATCGGAGTGTCGTGCCCCAGTCAAAGATAATATTTATAAACCCGATTTACCCTTAACTATGTGGTAGTGGTAGTACAGGGTCGATCAACGAAGAGTTTGTGGTTTGCGTACGGATAAGATTGATTATATTGGTTTGTCACTATTGTGAAGCTTGCTATTTCGTTAATTTGTTTGTTTGTTGAGAAAGAGTGTCGGAATGTGTCGACTAGTTTTATACTAAAATGATTAACTACTAAAAACTTGACAATTTCAATTGCACTAAAACCTGATTAGAACAATAATGAGAAAACAAGGTTCACACTCGGTTCAACAATTGCAGGACCTAGGGTTGCTACACGTTTTTAATTTGGTTTAATTGAATTAGTTCATTAACGGTTTTAGAATCACAAGGCTTAGGTGCCAATTGCTATCAACGTTCAAGACGGACCACAATGCACTTCGTTACCTCGGACAAGTAAATCCTATCGAAAGATAAGGAATAATTGTACATATTCATTCCATAAAGTCAAAATTCATTTCTCATTCGACAATTTATAGATTCAATACAAATGCAAGACAATTATCTAACAATTCAAATGCAAATCAGTTTGTCACAAAACCAAATATTTAACAAGTAGCAAACCTAAGAAATCCTTACAAAAGTCTACACTGGGTGAAACTCGAGAGGATTAGCTGCTCATGGTGAATAAAACACGATCCCCGGATGAGAGTTGAATCTTGATCACGAACATCTTGAAACCCTGAAGGTAATGGTGATGATGGTTAGGGTGTAGGATGAATGGTGAAAATGAATGGATGATGAGTGAGATGATGGTAGGCTAGGGTTAGAATCGAAGGTTGTGATACAGATGATTAGATGGATTGTAAATGGTTGAGGATGATGTTCTAGGTGTTCTTGGCTCCAAGATGAAGTTCAAAACTCAAATAATGCGTAACTCCCTTCAAATGACCCAAAAATTGGGTTTTAATTCGATCAAACACGCAAAACAAAAGAAAAACCCATCGGCTAGCAGGAGGTGGGGTCACCGACGTCCCCTAGAATCTTCACTTTTCTGCAGACGCACCAACATGCTACCTACACGAATTTCGTCGATGCGGGTGAATCGCCGACGGCCCTGCGCCCTTGTAGGGTATCGTTTCCTGTTTTGCTTATCTCGCGTCCCCGGTTGATCCCGTTCGCTCCCGATGCCCCGTATAGCTCCTTAAACTCCGTTAGATCAGTAAAACACAATTCTAATCAAAAGTAGGCCATTCGAAACTAAAAGTTATGTAAAAATATAAACGTAAACACAATAAGACACCAGTATGCGATTTGGGTATTCACTGACTGCGTTCCAGTACGTGATTTAGGTACTCATTGATCATTTGGTACATGATTATAGATGTAGTGTTACATTGAGAATTTGGTACTGCTTGCACATATGGTGCGCGATTTGGTATTCACTGACTACGTTCCAGTACCTAATTATGTACTACAACATAATCACGTAACGTTATACAATCACGTAACTTTATAGCTTGTAAAACAAAAAATATCAAAAATTAAGAAAACTATAGCAATAGCATACTCAAATTAAAGAGAATGAAATGCTCGTTAATATGGTGTAATTTAAAAAAAAAATATTTTCGTATGAAAAAGTTATATCCGTTTGAAAATCAATGGGGAAGGAGTTCATGGAAGAAAAGACTATAGTACCCTTTTTCTATTTGTTTTTTTTTTTTCAATTGTAGGACTCTTTAAATTATGTAATTGCCACTACTTTATTTAGAGCCATTGATCTTAGGGAATAAATGGATGTGGATTTCGCATACACTTCATACACATGCTCGTGAACGCAGACGACGCTGGTGACCCAACCCATCACCATTTCAGAAGAAACTCATCATCTGAAGGTTCACTGTGGTAAAACCCAAGATTCAACCACAATTTAGATTCAGTATACACTTTAAAAGATAATAAGGCTGCCAATTAACCAGAAGATAATGACTTTAATTTTGAGTTTATTGATAAAATTTCAATAACTTTAGTTTAAATAAAAATAAATAAAAACTTATCCGTATTACATTCTAGCGTGGGGATCAAATAGGAAGTTTATTTTGGCTAGGAATGATAGGAAGCAATAGGATTATGACATGTGGCAAAATTTAAAATAAGGGGAATTGGCCTGTAATAATCCCATCTAGACCTTATTAGCTATTAATAATCCCACCTCAGAATATTCCCCCCACCAGTCTCACCTTTCACCTATTTTTCCTACAATGGTCCCCCGTTAAAAAAACTTAACGGAGTTAATCTTTTTTCCAAATTACAAACAAATTTTTTAGGGCTTTTGATCAGAACGATGATACGAGTCCATTGATGTAAAACTTACTTCAAAATGGTGCTCCAAGTGGCTTGATTTTGGTTAATTGGAAATTTAAACACCCGAATTGAAGCGCCGTTTTCATTGTTTGGAGCACCGTTTCGAGGCAAGTTTTACATCAATGGACTCCTATCGTCGTTCTAATCAAAAAGCCCTAAAAAATCTGTTTGTAATTTGGAAAAAAGCTTAACTCCGTTAAGTTTTTTTAACGGGGGACCATTGTAGGAAAAATATGTGAAATGTGGGACTGGTGAGGGGAATATTCTAAGGTGGGATTATTAATGGCCAATAAGGTCTAGGTGAGATTAGTACAGGCCAATTTCCCTTAAAATAAAGAGAAAGGGCATTTTAATCAATCGTATCCTTTCTTCTTCCTTCTTCTCCAGAGTAACTTCAAAACCCACCATTTTCAAAACCCACTATCTTCAACCTTTTCTTCACTTACTATCTCAATAATCACTACATTATAGTGCGCTTTTCGTCACCAATCAATGATTCAAACACCCGATCAACATGGTCTTCAGCTTTTTTGAAGAAAACCCAGTTTAATTTCATACAAAATCTCGTTTTTTCCCGTGATTTTGAGGATAATCACTCGATCCGTTTGATTCGATCGCTGATAAGTGTTTCTATCATTCAAATTTCATCAATAGTTGAAGAAATCGGCTTCGATCCATGTAAGAAATTCTTTAATTTCATTTTTACGATCTGGGTTTTTTATTTAGTCATTGCGTTTTACGATCTTGGCGGGGGTCCGGGGGCAGCGCCCCTGGTAGCAGGGTTCAAGGGGCGGCAGCCCCTGGCTGGGGTCGATTAAATTGCTTTAATAAAAATACATCAGAAAATTTAATTTTTGGTAAATTGCCTCTGGGAAACTGCATTCGTAGATTGTTTTTGATCTCCTACTTCCTGGTTCAGACAATTCACAGACAAAACTATTGTCCTGGTTCAATGCGTTTTAGAGAGAACACTTTCTTTGGTGTTTTTAGGCCATTGCGTTTTAGAACTAAGACATTTTTATGTGTTTTCTGGCCATTGCGTTTTAGAAAAACACATTTTTGAAGTGTTTTTAGTTATTGCGTTTTAGGTAAAACACATTTTTAGTTGTTTTCAGTCCATTGCGTTTTAGAGAGAACACTTTCTTTTGTTTTTTAGGCCATTGCGTTTTAGAATGGAGACATTTTTAAGTGTTTTCTGGCCATTGCGTTTTAGAAAAAAACACATTTTTGAAGTGTTTTTAGTCATTGTGTTTTAGGTAAAACACATTTTCATTTTTAGGTGTTTTCAGTCCATTGCGTTTTAGAGAGAACACTTTCTTTTATTTTTTTAGGCCATTGCGTTTTAGAAAGGAGACATTTTTAAGTGTTTTCTGACCATTGCGTTTTATAAATAAAACATTTCTTTGGGTTTTTGGTGCATTGTGTTTTAGGTAAAACATATTTTTATGTGTTTTCAGTCCATTGCGTTTTAGAAAACAGACATTTTAAGTGTTTTTTTTTCTTGCCATTGCGTTTTAAAAATAAAAGCCCCGCTTGCGGTCTGCTCATATAATGTAATATATGTGTGGGCGCTCGGGGGGGCAAAAGCAAAAGTGCACTAATTTTTAACGTTATTTTACTAATTTCGTGAAAATAACGTTAAAAAGAGGGGATCGTTAATCAGGCATCATGTGGTGGCGTTGATAGCCGAAAGACAAGGGGGTACATGCACCAATTGGCGTTTGTCTCAATTGCTGAGTGTTATGTGCCTTATGTCCAAGGCTTGATGCAAAACCACAATCGAGCCGGGGGTCTCATTGGAAGCAGCCTCTCTATTCCTACGGGGTAGAGGTAAGGCTGTCTACATCCCACCCTCCTCAGACCCTACCTTAGCTTTGCTATAGGTGGGATATACTGAGTACGATGATGATGATGATGATGCGTTTTAAAAATAAGACATTTGTTTGTGTTTTTGGTGCATTGCGTTTTAGGTAAAACACATTTTTATGTGTTTTCAGTCCATTGCGTTTTAGAAAGTACACTTTCTTTTGTGTTTTTAGGCTATTGCGTTTTAGAAATAAGAAATTTCTTTGTGTTTCTGGCCATTGCGTTTTACAAATAAGACATTTCTTTGTGTTTTTGGTGCATTGTGTTTCAGAAAAATGTCATTTTTAGGTTTTTTTTTCCATTGCGTTTTACGCAACTGGGTTTTCGAAGTTTTTTTTCAAAAATATAGCAATAGTATACTCATTTTAAAGATAAAAAATGGTCGTTTTTTGGTGCAATTTTTATAAAAAAAATAATGTCGTATGAAAGAGTTATTAACGTTTAAAAAATGGAGGGAATTGGAGGAGAGAGAAACTATTGCACTGGATTGACTAGAATGCCTCTAGACAAACCCCTGCGCCTCCTTTTTCTCCTTCAATTTCACCCATTTAATCTTAGCCCTTTATTAAATAAATGGATGATCAAGATTACTTGATAGACTTTCTTACCCAAATAAACTTCCTATTATATCATAACCGTTACATTTTCTTGTACTTAAATCCAGCAATAAACTATTCAAATAAAAAAATACTATTCAAATCCAATGGTGTGAGTTCAAAGCTAGGTGGAATTTGGTGTAAAAAATTGTTGTTAAGAAAACATTAGTTATCAAGCTAAATATAATAAAACATTAGTTTTCTTAACGGCAAATTTCTTATTATTTCTTTCGTCTATGGGACTTGAACCCAGACCTCTCCTCCTAAAGTGTTTAATAAAATTAGTGTGTAAACAATTCTCCTATATATTAAAATTCCAAAGGAATGAACAATAAAAAACCAATGGAATTAAGACTATGGGTATGGGGTGGGGGTTGGGGCGTGGGTTGGTGTAAGGACCTTAAAAAAATGTCCTAAAACTACCCACAAATGAAAACCCGGACTCCCAAAACCCTAATCCATAATAAAAATCAAGAAATCATGAATCTTGGTCTTCAGGCGGGCCGCGTAAAGTTAAGCATATGCTTACGCGGGCAGCGACAGTTCATAAAACTTCCGGAACAGCAAACAGGCCACGTGGCAACCCTAGGTGTGACACGCTAGCCCTAATCTACGAATAGGTGTCTCTCGCGGGCCGCGTAAAGGTTTAGAGAAAGCTTACGCTGGCCATGTAAGACCCAAATTTCACCTATAAATAGATTTGATCAGGAGCAGTTCAATGGTGTCGAAACCATTTCACAAAAACGAAAGCACACTGCACAAAATCGAAATTACAATTAATATAGCGAGGCGCTGCTACGATACAGGGTATTAACTCGATCGCTGCTACGATTCAATATCCGATCGATTGAAACTATCCGACAGGATGTTTAAGTGCTGCCCACGTTAGGGCCATACTTTGTTATTAGTCGTGAATCCGACAGGATGTTTGAGTGCCACCCGAACTCGGGGTATACTTTGTCATTCGTCGTGAAAACGGTGGATGTTTAAGTATAGCACTCTGTCATTCGTTGCGAATCCGATGGATGTTTAAGTGTTGCACTTTGTCATTCGTCATGAGGGTTTTAATCTCGTGAATTATCGTAA
>JARYGA010037658.1:0-44044 GCA_030545235.1 Helianthus tuberosus
CACCGAGTAACAAGACTTGTGGGCTTCGTCCATCACAAGCTCTCGTAGGTTTCCATAGGATGGAACCCAGATACGTTCCATGAAGTCGTATGTGCCGTCTTCCTTGCGTTCGAGTTGTTTTTCCATGCCCCACATGGATTCTCTTCCATCAGTGCTTCAACCTGAGCATTTCAGATTTGAGTTGGAAGATTAGAGTGAATGGTAAGCTGTAACACATGTACACACTTAGGTTTAGTTTCCTTCCGACTGAGGGCATCGACCACAACGTTCACCTTGCCTGGTGATACTTAATCGTGCACTCGTAATCATTGAGGAGTTCGACCCACCGACGCTGTCGCATGTTCAATTCCTTCTTATCGAAGATATGCTGGAGATTCTTGTGATCGGTGGTGATAGTGCATTGGTACCATACAAGTAATGTCCCCATATCTTGAGTGCAAACACTACTCCTCCCAACTACAAATAGAGTAGTTCTTCTCGTGAACCTTCAGTTGGCATCAACGCACAACCAAGTCCTTAGATGGACGCGTCACAATAGACAACAAAGTCTCCTATGCCTTCTGGTAATGTGAGAATAGGTGCACTACAAAGCTTTACCTTCAACTGCTGAAACGCGGACCCTTGAGCATCACCCCACTTGTAGGTGATACCCTTTTTTGAGTTAAAGTAGTAAGGGGTCGTGCACTTGACCGAGATAATGGACTTTACGAAGTCAAAAGTTACATTTTGAGAATTTAACATAGTGTTGTTCGTTTCCTAAGAGTTCCAAAGTAAACCGTAAATGTTGCTCATGTTCCTCCTGGCTGTTAGGGTAGATGAAGATGTCGTCAATGAAAACAATGGCGAATTTATCAAGGGAGGGTTTGCACACTCGGTTCATGAGACCTATGAAGACCGCAGGTGTATTGGTTAATCCGAACGGCATGACCAGGAACTCGTAATGGTTGTATCAAGTTCTGAAGGCAGTCTTTGAGATATCTTCATCCCTGAGGTATCCATGGCTCGTTGCTCCTCGAGTGATGTTCGTAGAGGGTGATTTAACCAAGCGAAGATTCACGTAGAATAGAGTTAGACAAGCATTATAGTGTTCATGAAGCACAACAGGATAAGACGTGAAACATACCAAAGTGTCGTCGTAATTAATGCGTTCAACTTGGCGCAATACATAAATGTTTCAGGATCTGTAGTAAGGGTTTATCTGATGTCGAGAGTATAGTTGGTCGTACGCAAGTGGTGTAAAAAATAGAAATAAAGAACGTTATCCGCTGATAAAAGTGTTACGTTGATGGTGTTAGCACAACAAGAATTAACCAGAGAAGAATGGTTGACGCATGAGTTTATAGTGTTAAGGTTCACTGGAATGCCTGTCAAGTTGCTTCGGTTATTGTGGCAGGGTAGAACTTATTTAGACAAGTGGAGTTTCATCAGAATTTCTGATAACCACTTCATCAGAAATTCTGGTGAACAAATCATCAGAAAGTCCGATGATCAGATTTGCCAAAAACTGATGATATATCATCAGATCCATCAGAATAGCCTTTTCTGATAATCTTCTTTAGTTCTTTCATCAACTTCTGATTCTTTTGAAGTAGATGTTGTTCTCTTCAGTTGTCCTATTCGGTTTCTTCTTGTTGTGTTGATCTTCAGGACTTTATCTTCTTCATAGATCAATCTGAATTGGTTTTTCTTCAATACTTACAAATAAAGTTTCCTAACACAACCACATGGTTCGGATGGACATCAAGTCACTTGGTCCGGATGGACTCTCCGGATGGACTTCATCATCCGGATGGACTATAACAATAACTATTCAGATTAAACACCTCCATACGTCCGGATGGACTCATCCGAACACACATCCGGATGAACACCGATGAACTTTCAAATGAATTAACACCTAATTTTTGTTAGTTTTTATTAAATTGAAGGTGTTTTCTCTCAAAACAAGTACTGATTTTAACATTTCCAAGATCAATTCTATCAAAAAAGCCCTAAAACATCCTAGATCTAAGGTTTTAGGTTGTCGGCTATCCGGATGTCCAATTGAAGCATTAAATGATGAAATTTTGAGAATTTACCTTCACCATATTGGATGTTGTGCCAATCAACACCCTCAGGACTAAATTTCGGTAGCGTAACAACTAGAATTGAACGTAAAAGTTTGAGAGAAAATTTTGACTCTTCGGATGAGCAAATGGTTCGAATGAACCTTATGCATCCGGATGGGCTATTTATATCACCCAAAGTCCATCCGTCCGGATGAGCACATGCTCTGGATGGACTTTTCATCTCCATTTGTCCGGTTGGAATAAGTCCATTCGTCCGGATGGACTTTGCAATTTTCAAAAATTTTCAATTATTTCAAACGTTTTCAATTTTATCAGATTTTAACATCCACTCAAGTATCCAGGTCCAAGTTAATGACCCTGGTTACTCAATTTGTCTACCAAGTCCAAACTAATGACCTTGGTTGACCCGATTTACGAACCATCTTGATCAAAATTTTCAACCTTTTCAAAAAATACAAGTTTCAACTTAATGAACTTGTTCAGCATTTCAGTTTCCCAACATTCTCAGATTAGCTCTGACCCAGTCTATTCAGGATCTTTCTCTACATCTCAGAATCTGAAGATCAACTTTCCAACTTGGTTTGTCGAAAATAATGCAGAAATAAAATCTTTTTGTATTTTAAAAACTTTATGCTAAAACACATTGCAAATCTTTTTGGGTTTAAATCTGAAAATGAAATAACAAGCTATTTACAGACATATTTTTGTGAGTTATGTTAGAGGATCATATCAACTACCGATGAGTCACAAGCACCATTGAACTTATAACACACTAAGTTTTAAACGATTCACCTAGATTGTCACTATACTGATCCACTTAAATTCTCACACAGAGTTCAACTGATTCAAGATACTGATCGGAGTGTCACGCTCCGGTCAAAGATAATATTTATAACCCTAATTACCCTTAACAATTAGCTAGTGGTAGCAAGGGGTCGAACCACGAAGAGTATGTGGCATGCGAATGGACTTGAATGAATTCTTAAAAGGTGTCAAAATTATGAAGCTTGCTAACTTGTTTTTATGATTCTTGTTTGATAGAGAGACGTTGAATAAAATTACTAAAGTGATTGATTTAATTAACTACTAGAATTAAGAAATGCAAAAACACAATTTGATAACTTAAACAATAATGAGAAAAAAGGTTCACACCCGGTTTCGGTAATTGCAAACCTAGGTTCCTACAAGTTTTAGAATTGACCTAATTGGATAAGTGATTAACGGATTTAGTGTACCGTGACTTAGGTGCCAATAACTATCAACATTCCTAAGAATGGACAATAATGCACTTTGTAATCAACACAAGTAAATCCTAACCAAGATAACGCATAAGTGCACAAATTCATTTCACAAAGTCATAACTTTATCATCATTCGACAGTTTGCAAATACAATTCAAATACACGACAATTATCAAAGGTGTTCAGAATCAAAACACAATTTGTCACACAAGTCAAAACTAAACACAAATCGAAACGCTAGATAATACAACTACCTACACCGGAAGTGAAACCAAGGTGATTAGCCGCTCATGGTTGAAGAAACTTGATCACCGAATGATTGGAACTCAATTTGGATCATCTTGAAGCTTGAAGAATGGAAGAATGGTTTATGGTTAGGGTTTTGGTGAGAGATGATGGTAGAAAGAATGATGGATTAATGGTTAGGGTTTGTGGATGGTGATGAAGGTGAATTGAATGATGATTCGGGTGATTCGGATGAAGCTTGGTGTTAGAGATGGATTGGAAGTGGAAGTGTTCATGATTTAGGCTCCAAGATGAGTATTCAAACTCCCAAGCAAGTGTAACCCCCCGTTTCTGGTCAAAATTGATGTTATAACTCGTCCCCAACAACCCAAAACTCAATTTTTGTGAATCAGAGCAGTGAGGTCGCCGACGGCCCCCTGGGCGTCCCCGACGGCCCCTGGAAGTGCCAAAATCACCCGACGGCTTAAACGGCTGTTTACAGACTAAATCTGCCGACGAACAGTTCTGAGGGGCGTCGCCGACGACCCCCTGGGCGTCGCCGACGGTGCCTATAAATCTCACTTTTTGTTTTCTTCATAACTTCTTCGTTTTAGCTCTGTTTTACTCACCGTTTTCGCCCACATACTCGTAATTAAGCCCTCTATCATGCCATCTTCCAATATATTCATTTTAAATCCATTAACATCCCCCAAAACACATCCAAAATTCGTGATTAACCCGGTTTTATTCATTTCACATCCCCGGTTGATCCCGTTTGCTCCCGGTGGCCTGTAAAGCTCCCGAAAAGCACCCTAAACTCCATTAAACCTGCAAAACACAAATCTAATTAAAAGTAGGCTATTCAGAATAAAAAGTCAAGTAAAAACTCAAACTTAGACACAATTGAACACAGTTATTCGACCACGTATCACATCCCCACACTTGTCTTTTGCTTGCCCTCAAGCAAATCTGTAATTCACTTTCACATGGGTCGAACAAAAAACACACTCCCCATTCCCGCGACGAAGGTTAAGGTCCAAAGTCATACCTGGTTCAAACTTTTTACAATTTACAAAATATCTAACGGTAAATTGAATAATCACATATAAAATGGTTATCCAAGATTAACCCGCCCTTGAAACCAATAAATCATACACATCCCTCACAATGTTCTCTCCACTCGGTTTATAAATTGGCTAATTTTCATGATGTATTAGCACTTTCAAAAAGTAATCACTCAAAACCGACTAGAACACGTACCCGCATAGGCTTGCAACTCAATCATTCTCCACCACCGAACACGAATACTAAGCATAAGTCATAAGGTTTTTGTAAGGGTTGTAACGGGGCTAGGCTAAGGGTAGGAAATATGATATTTAAAGTGGCTAAGGTGATGAAAATTTGATTTTTATTACAAAACAACTATTCTAAACACGACTAACTACCAACATCAAACTAGAAGGCAACAATTTTCGCCTTTTATTCCACAAACTAGAAACACATATTTTTGTTCTTTTCTCAATATATATTTTTTTTCATTCTTTATTTTTTTTTCGCAACATTTTCTGATTTTTTTTCGTAAGCAAACAATTTACAACTATACAAGCTTAACTTCTATAATCGAATTTCCATCACACGGGTTTAAAAGAAAAGGTTTAAGGTTATGGGCTGAAGGGTTGTCAAACGAAAGGATTAGGCTCAAAGTTGGCTACTAAGGGATAAATTTTTGGGTAGGGATGGATAAATGGTGTAAAAGGAAAAGGTTTACCTAATGCCTTAATCATTCTTGTGCTTGTATTCGGTCTATGGTCTCAAAAAGTCGCAAGTTCTACAATACGTGACTAATGGTTCACTCAAACAAAGAAACATAAATATATAATCCTATGATCTAAAAGTGGCTCAAAACCTCACATATATAAAGGGTATGGTATGTGACATGCATGATGTGCTAGTTTCTTAGGCGGATTATTCCCAAATAACCACCCGCTAAATACCCGTCATGCTATTAATCCGAACTTGACCATGACAAAAGACCAAATGGGTTGTGTCATCCCTTGTTGACTTAGTTACTTGTGCTTTTGAGACCGCTTTCGAAACAAGACATTTTTGAAATTTTTTTGAAATTTTCCCCCATCCCCACACTTGAGGTAAACATTGTCCTCAATGTGTAGTGTTTAAACGAACGGGTCAAAATTGAAAAACTTTTACTACTCCCCCATCCCCACACTTGAGGTAAACATTGTCCCTAATGTGTAAGAACTAGAGTTTTTAAATCGCACAAGGGATGTGACATGGCTAACCTCCCCAAAATTTCACCCGGAAAATAAAATACAATTTACACTCCACTTATTTACTAACTAAAAATCAAAAGTAAAAAGAAACATATGCACCTGATTTTTGAGCTCATTCCTCGTGTGCTCTTCTTCTCTTTAAGAAAGCGGTCGTCCCACAAACACGGTGTACCTACAAATCTCAACCTTTGTGTAGAAGCATGCTTCTCACAACCATCAAGATTTGTTAGTTTCCTAGTTCTACCACTTTTATGAAAATATTACCAAGTCATACGATAATTTACTTTGATTTATGTGGAAAAATTAATTTACAATAACAACAAACCTAACTCACTTTCGTAGGAATCACGGTTGCATTTAGCTTATGCAACAAGCCCTTTTAAACCTCCTGATAGCTCGGGAGGACGAGTAGGTCTCGTGAGGGTTATATAGGGAACACACCCACAACGTTCATTTAACTACTAAAACGAAATTGTTTTGGTCAAAAATTACAGAAGCAATTAAGTGATCAAATTAGTTAAGTGAGGTAGTGTGCTAGAAATGTGTGTTGAAAATATGCTAGTTAAGTTATTTGCAAAAACAGTTTCAGGATACGACTCAGGATATAGAGCTATATCTTTAATCAAACAATGAGCGAAAATGTAGAGGGTGACATAGGATGTACGAGGAAAGCCCTTGATCAATCTAGATCGCTGGCACAAAACCTCGGGAGCTGATAATCGCAGCTGCCTTGTTCTTCTATTACTTCAAATATCAGGATACAGTGCAGGATATGATGCGGATCAACTACGTGTTACAATGTAATTCGAGTATAAGTGTTTGTGTGTTGTGATTGTTTGCTGCCAGAGAGAAAAGGTATGCGTAAGAGTGTGTGCCTTAATCTGATCCGATCAATCTATTTATTGTAAAAGGAAACTAACTAAATATCCTATTATTCTGGGATTCAGCGGATATTCCCCATATGAACGTTGCAGTCCTGGTCTTCCGGGTCCAACGTCTATAAGCCAACTGATTTGCCCGAGTCTTGAGGGGAAGAAGTCCACTTGAACGTTGGAGACTTGCACCTTCTAATCTGCACGTGGTTAAATCAGTTACTACCAGGATATCGTACCAGGATGTTACCAATATCCTGATCATAAATAAACAATCAAAACTAGAATATTAGTCAGGATATATGTTCAGAAAATGACCCATAACAATTGTCCCCAAAATATATCTATCGGTATACCAATTCCAACGGATATATTTTAAATTTTATCCCTCGAATCGAGGTTATTAAATTGGAACGACGGTCAAGATAGCACTACGCGGTTTTTACTCGATGGATATCCATTACGCCCCTATATATTCTCTCTTTTTGTTTGAAAATCAAATATCATCAACAGAGTCTCCAGGTAATTACTCATCCCTTCCTCATTTCCTGTTAATCTCTTTACTCTACTTCCAATGGCCACTAGAACCTTCTCTCAAACCGGTGAATCGTCGGAGACCTTCATCCAGCAAAACCTTCTCAAAAATCCCGAGAAGGAGATCTGTGCTTTTGATAACGCAGACATTGCAGCGTTGAGAGCCTCCGGCGCTTTCCCCGATGGCATGGTTTTTAGACCATTTGATCGATCAATTCGATCAGATGTTTCTTCTACCGATTGGGTCTGTTTTCTGGCATACCCTTTCTCGCTAGGTCTTCGGTATCCATTTCCTGAATTCATGATGCAATTCTTCCGAACCACTGGTATTTCCTTTGCCCAAATCATGCCCATGGTTTGGAGAGTACTGATTGTGCTCAACCAAATCAAAAATCTTCATTGTCTTGACCTCTGCATCGAGGATATCCTGATTGCTTACCGCCTCCGATTACACGGTTCCAGTCGGTTCTTGCTTTTTTCAACTTCCAGCAAACCCCTTATACTTAAAGCCACCAAGAACGAGGATGGATGGCAACGTAAATTCTTCTTTGTTAAGCGAGACTCCATTCATGAGGGTGCTAGCCTTCCGGTGGAGTGGTTAACCACCGGTAGAGTTTAAGGTTTTAAGAATATCCCCAGATTTTTCCAGGCCATTATCCTGTGCTAATATTTTCTTCTTTGGCCTTTATGCAGTGAACTTTAAGGAAGTAGCCCCTCCTACTGCAGAATCCGAAAAAAGAATTGAAGCAATTTATCAGTTACCGGAAGGTGACAAGAGTTTTTCCACTCACATCCCAAGTTCCAGTCAATATTCATCATCTGAAATGTCTGGTAAGAATCATTTCGTAAATAATCGATTAATGCAATATAATGAAAGAGTAATAAGGATCTAGAATTTCCCCCTTATGCAGCACCAACCAAGATCCCAGAAGTTTTCGACCATGAGGAGCTGGATAGTTACTCCGACCATGTCCAGGTCAAGAAGGAGCCCAGTCCCAAGGCGACGGCCTCATCCAAGCCCAGCAGTTCCAAAGCCATCATCATACCTAAGCCTTCACCAGGCACGAAGCCCCAGAGTTCAAGTTCTTGTAAAAGGAAAGAGACTGATTCACCTACCATCTCCGATACGTTCCCCTATGGGAATCACGGGTTCATTGAGGCAAGCGGGTTCATAACTTCCTTTCTTAACCAGGTATAAATTCCTACTCCACATCCTGCACATATATGTCAAACCAATATCCTGGTTATCATAATACCTGTGTTTTTGGGTGTAGGGCCTTGAACGTTTGGTTCATTTGTATCAAGAATCCTATGGGCTCAACAAGATGCTCGAGTCCAAGTTAAAGAAAGCTGAGGTTACCATTTCAGACCAAGGTATGATAGCTGTCACGGCCCCAGACCCGGTTTGACCCGTTTCAGGAGCCGCGGGACAGAAAACATGCGGTATTTAATTAATTGAGTTTGACAGCGGAAGTTTTCATCAGGATCTTTTTAAATAAAAATATTTCCCGATTATTTTATTTCACAATTCGGGATAAAACCCGGTAATTTACAATAGTTTGATTTCACGAAGAAATCTTTTATTTTTACAAAACATGTTTCTTTATTTTATACTGAGCCACTTCCTTGAGCTTGTAGTGCTATATGGCACTTTTCCTGATTCATAACAGGTCACCTGAAACATGTTTGAAAAAGGTTTTGTCAGCGGGAAATACTGAGTGAATCATTCTATTTTGCATAATGATGCATAGTTATCAATTACAGCATAAGAGCGATTACAATGGCTTCTATCTTATTTTTATCTGGCGCTCTGTCATAATGGTGACAAGTCACAATGGTGACGATGGTCATACCACTATTAGATCAATGAACCTAAATAGTGATGATTATCCCTGTAGGTCAATGAACCTAACAGTGATTATCCCGAGTAGGTCAATGAACCTAACTGGGAGAAAATTAGTAATGTGCACAATACCCCACTAACCAGTAATTCAAGATATCCACGACTTAGTCCCTGTAATTATAACCTTGAAAATAATTTGAGGTATTGTAAAATAGTTGATAAAAAGAGAACGACTCACATTGCAGATTTAATTTGAGCAGAGTTTATCCTACTGATTAGCCTTTGAACCTAAATTTAATAACAGGCACACAATTCTGGATTAGTAATCAATACAGCATTTACGATAACTCACGAGATCAAACCCTCACAACGATTTACAAGTGCAATACTTAACAATTCAGCGGATTCACAACGAATGACAGAGTATAGTCCGAATTCAAACAGCACTCAAACATTCAAGTCGAAATCACGATGAATAACAAAGTATAAACTCAATTTGAGCAGCACTTAAATAATCGTTGGATATATTGATCGATCGGACAATGAATCGTAGCAGCGATTGAGCTAATACCCTGGTTGCGGCGTCGATTAGTGATCCGTGTGTGTTAATTGTGGTAAACAGAGCATAACTCCGTTTATTTTTCGAATTTCTTCGTCGTTCTGAAGCCAGAAATCAAGTCCCAAGCCCCTGTATTTATACCCGAATTTTGACATTGTCGCGGCCCGCGTAACCTTAAGCCTATCCTTACGCGGCCCGCGTAGAAACTTATTTTATGCATAGGGTTGCCACGTGTGGGACTAGCTCAGCTGAGTCGACAATTTCTGAAAATTCGAATTGGAAAGCTATTTATGTGGATAAACGTAACTAGGAAATACCCCCCTTGAGTTTTAGGGGCCCTGATCCTGATTCTGATTTTTCTGAAAATCTTAGGGTTTGTGCAGAATCACTTGGGTTTCTTAATTAGGGTTTCCTATTGGTCAATTAAAGTAATAATTAGTACTTTTTGATGAGAGTTGTTACATTCTCCCCACCTTAAAAAAAATCTCGTCCTCGAGATTTACCAGAATAATTGAGGATACTTTTGCTTCTTTTCTGATTCCATTTCTCAATTGTATTAGGGTCCTATCTTTGAATCTCACTTTTCTTGAACTAACACTAATCATTTGATCTTTCTATCTTCTATCTGAAGAGGTTTTTCCACATATTTTAACTTTTCGTTTACCTCTATATCTTGAAGAGATACTACCAATGATTTGTCTGATAAACATTTCTTGAGATTGGATACATGAAATACATCATGTATTCCAGCTAACTTTCCTGGTAGTTGTAAACGATAAGTAACTGGTCCTATATGTTAGATCACTGGAAGTGGTCCTACGTACCTTGGACTTAGCTTTTCTTTCTTACTGAATCTAACAACTCCTTTCCAAGGAGATACTTTCAATAACATTTTGTCTCCAACTCGAACTCCAACGGCTTTCATTTATTATATGTATAAATCTTTTGGCGATCTCTAGTCGTCTTTAGCCTTTTCTTCGTGATACTGAATATTACAGTCGTAGTCACTTAGGATTTTCATCCATCTCTTTTGCCTCATGTTTAATTCTTTTTGCCTAAATATATATCTTAAATTCTTATGATCCGTATAAACAGTAAACTTACTTCCATACAAATAATATCTCCAAATCTTAAGGGCAAAATTATGACTCCTAATTCTAAGTTATGAGTGGTATAATTTTCTTCGTACTTTTTCAACTGTATTGAAACATACGCAATTACCTTTTTGCGTTGTATTGACACACATCCAAATCTTAGCTTTGAAGCATCACCGTATACTTTAAAATTTTCTGTTCCTTCTGGTAAGGCTATTTGCTTTAAGATCCTAAAGGCTTCTTCTTGTTTATATCCCTATTCAAACTTAACTGTTTTACAGATTAGCTTAGTTAATGGAATAACTGTCTTGGAAAAATCCTTAATAAATCGTTTATAATATCTAGCTAAACCTACAAAACTCCTAATTTCCATTGCAGATTGCGAAACCTTTCATTTAGTAATTGCTACTATCTTATCAGGATTTATGTGAATACCTTTATGATTCACCATATGACCTAGAAATTGTACTTTTGGCAGCCAAAATTCATATTTCGAGAGTTTGGCGCAAGTCTTCTCTTTTCTTAACAAAGTTAAGAGTGTATGCAAGTGCTGACAATGTTCTTTCTGACTTTTGGAATAAATAAGTATATCATCTATGAAGACAATTACAAATTTATCCAAATATGGTTTACAGATCCTATTCATCATGTCCATGAATGCTGCAGGTGCATTCTTTAATTCGAAGGGCAGGACTGTAAACTCGTAATGACCATACCTAGTTCTGGAAATAGTTTTAGGTATGTCTTCCTCTTGTACTTTCAATTGATGATATTCAAAACTTAAGTCGATCTTAGAAAATATCTATTTCCCTGGAATTGATCGAATAAATCATCAAGTAATGGGTATTGATTCTTAATTGTATCCTTATTCAATTCCCTGAAATCAATACACATTCTTATCGAACCATCCTTTTTCTTAACAAACAACACTGATGCCTCCCCTGAGGATAAACTAGGTTGTATGAAACCTTTACTTAATAATTCATCTAATTGCTTTTTCAGTTTTAATATTTCTGTGGGTGCTAACCGATAAGGTACCTTGGCTATCGGTATAATTCTTGAATTTAGATGAATCCTAAATTCCACCTCCCTATCTGGTGGTAACCTTGGGAACTCTTCTGGGAATATATCTGGGTATTCTGAAACTACAGAAAATTTCCTTAAGTTCTTTATCTTTAGTATTAATGATTACTGAAATCATATATACTATTCCTTGCTTTCGTTCATAATTTAGCAACTTTCCTTACTGATATGAACTTTATGGGCTTACGTGGTTTATCTCTTGTAATCATAATTACTTCTCCGGTGGGTGATTGAATTTCTATGGAATTCTGATCACAAGGAATTCGAGCATGGTTGGCTACTAACCAATCCATTCCTAATACAACATCGAGTTCAACTAATTTAATTGGCAATAGTTTTGCAGAGAATTTATGTCCTAAAAGTTCTATATTTTCTTTTTACAAAACTTTATCTATTTTAACTGAATTTCCGTCTGCCGTTTTAAATGTAAAAATTTGCCTAATACTGGTTAAATGTAATTTAAGAATTTGGCAGAATAAAGTACGTTGGTCTGCACCAGAGTCAAATAATACTTTTGTGTAAACATTTGTGAACTAAGAACGTACCGGCTATCACATATGGAATCATCTCGGTTTCTTGAGTAGTCAGCTGGAATGCTCTTACATTCCTTTTTGCTCCTTCTGCAGGTTTGACTTTATTGTCAGATGGTTGGTTCAATTTTGGACAATCTGGCCTAAGATGTCCAGCTTCTCCAAAGTTGTAGCAGACTGAAAATTTCTTCCTCCTGCAGTCTTCTTCTTGATGCCCCGGAATTTTGCAAAAATTGCAATATCCTTTGCATTTTCCAAAATGCTTCCTTTTGCAAGAATTGCAAAATGGACTAGTGGTAGATTGCCCATTTTCTCTTTTCTTGAAATTGTTATAGTTACCCGAACGGAATTCTTGGGTAATCTTTTGGGCTACTTCCTTCCTTCTCTTTTCTTCTCTTGTCCGTACTAGCTCGTCAGTCAGAGTATTGGCTAATTCTACTGCATCATCAATTGTGCGAGGTTTCGCAGCCTTGACGATATTACGGATTTCGGAAATTAATCCCCAAATATAACGAGAAATAAGTACCGGCTCTGGCGAAGCCAGGGTTGGTACCACTCGAGCATATTCGAAGAATGTCGTAGTATACCCTCGACAATCTACATCCACCATCCGATGGGTTAGAAACTTATTTGTCATTTGTTCCTTTTCATACTCGGGACAAAATTTTCTTTCTACAAGACTCTTAAATTCTTCCCAGTTCATAGCATACGCCATCCTTCTTCCTTTTTCCTGTAACACCGTGTTCCACCATTCTAGTGCTCCTTCTTTGAAAAGGTTTGACGCGTACATGACCTGATCATCCTAAGCACATTTACTTATGGCAATTACTGCCTCGGTTTTCTCTAACCAATGCAGTGCCGCAGTCGCTCCTTCATTGCCTGCAAACTTTGTGGGTTTACAAGCAAGAAATTCTTTGTAAGTGCAACCAGGTGTTGCAGCTTTCATTTTCTTAGGAGGAGGAGCTTGTCGTGGTTCATTATCATGATTAACATGATTACCGCCTCCATTTACGCTATTACTGAAGTTATCTTCAGAAATGCGTTTGCTAGGAACGATTTGTTGAGGTTCGATTGGATTTTTAATAGCAGCAACAATTGCTGGAATGGCGTTGGCTATCCCTTCAGTAACTATTGCTGGAATAGCGTTGGCTATCCCTTGAGCAACGATATTTTCTATATCCTGCCTAGTCACATATTGATCCCCCGGTTGTTGCTCAGATTGATTAACCTCATTAACTGGTTCATTATTAGCGTTTTCCATCTGATAACTAATTTATAGATAATTAATTAGTATAAAAGAAATAATCCAATGTTACAATTAATTGCACATAATCACGTAAACGAATATACAAACAAAATTGTAACTTTCTAAAATTTCATTTTTTTTATAGATTATATCATGCTTCTATATACAACCGTTTTATTATTTATTTTACACATACTGATTTTACTATTACTATTATACAACCACAATTTCATAAACCCCTATCCTTTGTCAGGTGATATTCTAGTAACGGCGTTCCTTCTCATCGTATTTCCAAGAGATCTGTCCCAAAATTTCTTGGATCCTATTCCCAGCATCCATTAATTCTTTAAAGTAACGGAGTTCAGCCTTATTCTCGTTACTCATTGGTGGATTTGGTAAAGGTTCTGGTTTGAACTTAGGAAAAAGCTTATAGGGATGGTTTTGTAACAGTATTTCATTATTCAACCATTCGTCTATTTGCGAGTGGATTGAAGGGTTTGGAATAGCTGGTTCTAAATTCATTGGTAGTTGTGTTTCAAGAGAATGAATAAAATCATTTTCATTAATAGGCTCAATGGTATCATCGTTTGTTATTATAAAATCTAGTTCTTCTTGAGATAGTAACTCCTCAATTTGCCTAGAACTTTCCCCAATTTCCATTTTCTGAAGCTTGGGTTTCTCGAGAGGTGAAGCGTTGAATTCTATAGGCTCTTCTATGTCTGGTATATACCTATTGAAATCTCTGGAAACCTCTATTCTTACTGGGTAGAGATTTAAATTCTGAAGGGCGTCAGACAAGTTACTCATGCTGTTTAGCAAAATACACACAATTATCATAACAAAATTTTATAGAAAACTTTTAAATATTATTTCATACTGAATAACTACCAAAACAACTAAAAATTAAAACATACTAGGTTTTATTTGTAAATTTATTTACTGAATACGGTTTATAGACTGTAGATAATAGAGGTGCTAAAACTTTGAGTCAGAATATTTAAAGATTTATATTTACTACTACAGTAGCTAACATATAAAAATCTGCCCATACTGTTCAAAATTAGTCAGATAATAAAACATATAATCACAAAATAGCAATTAATAAAAATTAAGTATTTTCTAAATACTTAATTGGCTTAAATCAGTGGCTCGATCAGTGGCTCTGATACCACCTTTTTCTGTCACGGCCCCCGACCCGGTTTAACCCGTTTCAGGAGCCGCGGGACAGAAAACCTGCGGTATTTAATTAATTGAGTTTGACAGCGGAAGTTTTCATCAGGATCTTTTTAAATAAAAATATTTCCCGATTATTTTATTTCACAATTCGGGATAAAACCTGGTAATTTACAATAGTTTGATTTCACGAAGAAATCTTTTATTTTTACAAAACATGTTTCTTTATTTTATACTGAGCCACTTCCTTGAGCTTGTAGTGCTATATGGCACTTTTCCTGATTCATAACAGGTCACCTGAAACATGTTTGAAAAAGGTTTTGTCAGCGGGAAATACTGAGTGAATCATTCTATTTTGCATAATGATGCATAGTTATCAATTACAGCATAAGAGCGATTACAATGGCTTCTATCTTATTTTTATCTGGTGCTCTGTCACAATGGTGACAAGTCACAATGGTGACAAGTCACAATGGTGACGATGGTCATACCACTATTAGATCAATGAACCTAAATAGTGATGATTATCCCTGTAGGTCAATGAACCTAACAGTGATTATCCCGAGTAGGTCAATGAACCTAACTGGGAGAAAATTAGTAATGTGCACAATACCCCACTAACCAGTAATTTAAGATATCCATGACTTAGTCCCTGTAATTATAACCTTGAAAATAATTTGAGGTATTGTAAAATAGTTGATAAAAAGAGAATGACTCACATTGCAGATTTAATTTGAGCAGAGTTTAGCCTACTGATTAGCCTTTGAACCTAAATTTAATAACAGGCACACAATTCTGGATTAGTAATCAATACAGCATTTACGATAACTCACGAGATCAAACCCTCACAACGATTTACAAGTGCAATACTTAACAATTCAGCGGATTCACAACGAATGACAGAGTATAGTCCAAATTCGAACAGCACTCAAACATTCAAGTCGAAATCACGATGAATAACAAAGTATAAACTCAATTTGAGCAGCACTTAAACAATCGTTGGATATATTGATCGATCGGACAATGAATCGTAGCAGCGATTGAGCTAATACCCTGATTGCGGCGTCGATTAGTGATACGTGTGTGTTAATTGTGGTAAACAGAGCATAACTCCGTGTATTTTTCGAATTTCTTCGTCGTTCTGAAGCCAGAAATCAAGTCCCAAGCCCCTGTATTTATACCCGAATTTTGATATTGTCGCGGCCCGCGTAACCTTAAGCCTATCCTTACGCGGCCCGCGTAGAAACTTATTTTATGCATAGGGTTGCCACGTGTGGGACTAGCTCAGCTGAGTCGACAATTTCTGAAAATTCGAATTGGACAGCTATTTATGTGGATAAACGTAACTAGAAAATACCCCCCCTGAGTTTTAGGGGCCCTGATCCTGATTCTGATTTTTCTGAAAATCTTAGGGTTTGTGCAGAATCACTTGGGTTTCTCAATTAGGGTTTCCTATTGGTCAATTAAAGTAATAATTAGTACTTTTTGATGAGAGTTGTTACAATAGCTGCCTCCAAAACTCGACACTACGAAGACAAGTTCAAGACCATGACTCAGGAGCATCAAGCCGCTCTAAAAAAAGTCACTCATGAAGCCCAAGCCCACCTGGACGCTGCACACGCCCAACATGAGCAGGATATGGCCACTTACCGGGAAGGCCTCAAAGGCTCCGTCGTCATCTCCCTCTTGCAGGCTTGGATAAAAATGGCTTACGAAGCCAAAGCCCTGGGCTTTGAATGCCCTTCTTGGAACGTCGACGTCTGGGAGACCAAGCTAAAAACTCTTGGAGGTAATCCCGTGGAGCATCCCGTCAAATTTGCGGCTGCAGGGTCTTCAAAGGCCATGGAGAAACTAACGGGTGCTGGAGACAAGGCTGAGAAAGAGGTTCAAGCTAATCCTGAAGCGGATGCTGGTGAAGACGCGATGATCGAAGAAGGCGTTGCCCCCTAAAACTCATTTCTTTTAAATTTGATGGTTATGTTTGTTTGAACAATTTTATTTCTTGTCCTTTGAACAATTTCTTTTCCTACATTAAAATGATTTGATAACCAAAGGTGGATGGGTCCTAGGTTTTAGGATGAAACCTTTGGTTATCAACTAGTATCGCTTATTTTAGATTATACCACCTTCTTTTAACTTATTTGTTGTCATTTTAATTTTTTGTCATGCATTGCTTAGTTTAATTTCAGTTTTCCAAAATCAGTGTAATTATTTCCTGACGCAAACAGGGTTTTTACAACTCAAAACAATTCATATAAAGTTTTCAAAGGAAAAAAGGTAGTTTACTTAGAATTTATAAACCTTGTTTCGATAATAGATGTTTGTCACGAACACAATTTTGATTTTAAATCCAGGTATTATATCCCAAATATTCCAATCAAATATCCTGAAACATACCCCGAAAGCACATTTCGAGAATATATCCTTAATCAGGATATTTAAACCTTTTCCAAACATAGTTTTAAAAGTTCACATGACTTAAGTAAGGTTCACAAAGGAAAGATCATACCAGGAATAGAGTGTAACCCCAATATCGAACTTCAATCCTTTTGCAACTTCTTCCACTAAGATGTCCCCAGTCTGAGATACTTAGTACACTAGGCCCAACTTTGATCTTTTGAGCTGTACACAATCGCCTCAGAAGGAATGTCCCCTGTGCATGAAGTCTTTGAACACTTAGAAAATTTTTGAATTTTTGTTCCAACTGTTTGGACAGTTCTTGTGTTACAGGGGTAATACCCAAAAATATACTGGAGATAAATCCTTAGTTTCCTGGGGATAAACCCATATTTTCACGCGCTACAGGCGGGAGTGTATAAACTCCAAGACTTAGAAATGTGATAACCTTTAAACCTTAGAGAGTATGAAAATACCCTTTCGTGAGAGAGGGTGATCAATCCTCATATACCTTTAGGATCCAGGATATAGCCAACAATAACGAAATTGTCAGCCACTTTTACATGGACTGGTCCCGCTATCTTGAACTATTCCTGGATAACTTGCGCTCCAGGCGGGGTGTTTAAACCCAATTCGAGGGAAAGGTGAATGCCTTTAAACCTGTGAAGGGATCAGGATCCCTTAAACGTGAGAGAGGGGGCCAATCCTCTAATCTTTCGAAGTATCCTGGAGCTATATCCCGAAGCATATACTGCAAAACAATTGTAAGCTAAGGTGGGTGTTAGCCTGGCTAACACCCCTCCGATGCTTAAGTCAGTAATGGGTTCATAACAATAAATAATATTAAAACATATTAAAAGAGATAGAATCCATACCATCCTGAGTTAGAATTTAAATTCCAAACTCACTTGAAATAGAGCTTTAGATGTATAGCATTCCAGGATCTTGGTAGCATATCCCCCTCCATATTCTTGAGTCGGTATGCTCCTTTTCTGGATTCTGATTCAATCTCATAGGGTCCTTCCCATTTCGGAGCCAACTTTCCATCAGCAGGATTAGTAGTATTCTGAAAAGCCTTTCTCAATACCCAATCTCCAACCTGGAACCTTCTAGTTCTTATATTCTTGTTATACGCTTTAGATATCCTCTGTTGATATGCTGCCATCCTTAGCCTTGCTGCGTTTCTTGTCTCATCAACCGTATCCAATTCCTGGCAAAGGACTTCAGGATTCTGCTCAGGATCCCGGAGGTTGGATCTTGCTGTTGGTATCACCATTTCCGTTGGGATTACTGCTTCTGCTCCAAATACTAAGGAAAATGGGGTTTGACAAGTTGCACTTTTCACCTTCGTTTTATCAGCCCATAAAACAAAGGGTAGTTCTTCTGCCCATCTTCCTTTTTTAGCTCCTAGTCTCTTTTTCAGGTTGTTGACAATTATCTTTTTTGAGGATTCTGCTTGTCCATTTGCTTGAGGATGTACCGGTGTGGATGTGATCATTTTGATTCCCCAACTCTTGCAAAAGTCAGTAGTCCCCTTACTTATAAACTGAGATCCATTGTCACAAATTATCTCAGCTGGTACTCCAAACCTAGTCAGGATATTCCTTTTTATGAAGGATACCACTTCTTGATCTCTAACTTGAACAAATGCTTCAGCTTCGACCCACTTAGAGAAATAATCAGTTATTGCCAACATGAAGACCTTTCCTCCTGGAGCCTTTGGCAATTTTCCTACTATATCCATTCCCCACTTCATGAATGGCCAAGGGGAAGCTATAGGATAAAGTGGCTCAGCCGGCCAATGTAATATATTACTGTGTCTTTGACAAGCATCACATCTTCGAGCATATTCTGAAGCATCTTTTCTCATCGTCGGCCAATAATATCCTGTTCTCAATACCTTTGAGAATAACGACCTGCCCCCAGTATGGTTACCACAATCCCCTTCATGTATATCCTGAAGCACTTCTTTGGTTTCAGGATCCTCCAAGCACCTCAGATATGGTACTGCCAGAGATTTGTTATACAAAACATTATTTATAATAGTGAATTGTGATACCTTCATTCTAAAGGCCTTAGGATTCTCATCCTTTGGGATGTGTCCTTCCTTGAGATATCTCATGATTGGAGCCATCCAGGACTTAGGATCCTCTTCAGGATACTCATCATTAGGGTCCTGAACACTCAATACTTCCTTATCCTGAGGATCCGTCGCAGGATACAGGATATGTAATATTGGTATTCGGGTCCCTTCCGGTATCCTGACTGATGATCCCAGATTTTCCAAGGCATCAGCTTCAGCATTATCCTCTCTTGGTACCTGTTCAAGTGTAAAAATATCGAAATATCCTGCTATTTTTTTGAGAATTTCGATGTCACACCCCAACCGATGGCGGAAACATCAGGGCATGGCACTGAGCGAAACAGATTGTCCAGAAGTTTCCATAACAATTATCATTACCAATTAATTTAAAGTAACATGTCCCATACCATGTATCAAAAGATAATACAATTATTACAGACAAAATGTAGGCAAATAGTTCTGTTCCGACAACTCAGATGTCATTTGTACAGACAACTATTTGTTGGCCTCTAAGACCTTATTCTAGCCTCAATTTCCTAGCAGATAAGCATCCTAAGCACCTGTCACATACATTAAAGTAAAAGTCAATACACATAGTGTAAAGGTGAGCATACAAGTTTGATAATAGCATATAGAGTTCGAAAGCGTTACGCATAACCAGCACGTACACAGAGTGAAATGAGGCATGTTAGTTATCGACATGAACCTAGCGATACCAATGACTGCGGGTTGACTGCCCAAGGCAGTTCGTAATACATGATCACCACTGTAATCCATGCAAATAATTCTCCTTAACAACCCCCGCGTGAGCGGGTGCTGAGTCCAAACTATAGTATTATCGTTGCTAAGGCAGGTAGACAGCATTCCATGTGTAAACATAACAAACAAGCATTCATTAAGTCACGTATAACATGCAGTAACGGTTAGCGTTAAAAGTATTGAGTAGTGTGTTCGATGTGATTTGGTATAAGTAACGTATGTAACACCCAAAAGTGCATAAAGCAAAAAGGGATCGAGTATACTCACATCGATTGATGGATTGAAGGGAGCGCTAGAGAGTAGGGTTAGCCTGATCAGAACGATAACATAACGATAAGCGACGCGTAAAACGATGCAAAGTGCAAGTGGCTCGGACAACAGTCCGGTCGGATGGTAGTCCGGTCGGACAGCCAGTTCGTGCGGATGACAATCCATTCGGATGGTTATCCGGTCGGACGGTAGTCCGGTCGGATGACTATTCGAGTGGATTGTTTTTTCCTTTGAGAAGGATTTGTTTGTGTATGATGGCTTGACCTTTGAAGTTTTCGCTGTAGCATATTGAAAACATTGAAGTATCTCTACCTTTTAGGTCGGTTGGTCGGACGGTCGTCCGATCAGACGGCAATCCGATAGTTTGACACTTCAGTGAGAACAAGTTCACAGCAGAGCGGTCACTCGGTCGGATGTCCATCCGAGCGGGTGGCAACCCTGTTGTTGAACATGTTGAAAATTGTTTAAGTGTTAAAGTCCAATTTTCTCATGATTCGGGTGGCTATCCGTGCGGATGGTAGTCCGGTCGGACAACAACTCGTTCAACAACCAGACTTTAATCGTTGGAAAAATAGTTAAGTGTGGGACCCAAGGTGCCAGTCGTTCGGATAGCCGGTCGCTCGGATGGCTGTCCGTTCGGACAGCAGTCCGATCGAACGACACTCCGTCCTGGTCGTTCCGTTCGTCTTACACTTGGTCGTTTTGATTGTTTGTCGTGTTATCGAGATGTGTTGATTTCGTGTTAACCAACAGAGTCCCATCCTAATCCCTAGTGACCCGACTGAACAGGAACCACCCAAGTTCGGTCAGTCCGCCGGTTTAGGACAATAGTTCTTGGTTAACCCGAAGTCGATAATCTCGCGGATAGAATACAGATCTTGAACCAATACAACCACAAGATTGAGTAGTGAGTCGGCACAAGCTCCGATTCTACCGGTTTTGAATGCATTGAGTGTAAAAGAGTTGAAAGAAAGTTGGAAAACCTTCTCTCAATCCTTTTCACCGTGAATATGTTTAGATCTATGGAAGATCTTTGTTCGTTTATGTGGAAATCGATTAGATCTAAGTTGTTCTTGGTGGGTTGAGGCCAAAACATGAAGTTCTTCAAGAACACATGATGACGTCATCCTAGAACACCTTAAATCTTGATGATTTCATGGTTAAAAGTTAAGATTTAAAGGATAGAAGGGTGTAGGAGTGCGTGTAGATCAAGGAAGTACAAGATTTAGGACGAGATCTTACCGGGATTGCGAGAAATCAGAGAAAAAGCAAGGAAAACGAGCTGGTCAGATGTCACTTGCCAAAAGTGGAAAGAATGAAAGTGACATGGGGTATTTATAGGATACCCAAAGTGGAAAGGGGCGGGTCAGTCGGATGGGATCTCGCTTGGATGACTGTCCGGTCGGATGTCACCTCGTTCGGATGGCAACCTGGTCGGATGGCAATCTGGCCGGATGGCACTTGGTTTGAGTGTTCGGTGCGACGATTTTTGATGTTTCGATTGCGATTGCGAGCGTTGTGATTCGATAGATTTTTCCTAGTCAAATTACTTTTAATCCTAACTACTCATATCTCGCACTATCTCTTCTTCACTAATTATCATACCATTTCGATTGCGATTGAGTTCGATTGCGTTTCGAGTTTCGATTGCGATTCGATTGATTACCACACATAACACAAATAACATGTACAAGTAACACATAAGGCACACAGACATGTATAATAATAACCAAAATGCGTAATTCGAGTTGCGAGTGCGGTTGTGATAGCGTTAAAGCGATTAAACATGCGATAAATAGTGATTTATATGCGATTATTAATAGATACTCCAAATAATACAACTAAAGCAAAAATAAAAGAGACTAATTACAAGTCAAAGAAGTCAAAACATGAATTGAGCAAGGAGAGACAGATCGCAATTAGCAATCTTGTCTTCCTTTGACTTCAATCTTGACTTTGACTCTGACTTCGGAAACACGGGGTGTTATAGCCTCCCCTAGTTGAGGGAATTTCGTCCCAAAATTAAGCCGAAGCCGTAACAAACAATTGTGGATACTTCGCCTTCATGTCGCTTTCGAGTTCCCAAGTGAACTCTGCTCCTCGTTTGCCTTCCCATCGGACTTTCACAATAGGAATGCGTGAGCGTCTGAGCTGCTTGGTTTGGCGATCCATGATTTCGAAAGGTTTCTCCACGAAGTGTAGTGTTTCGTTTACTTGAAGGTCATCGAGAGGTACAATTAAATCATGCTCAGCCAGGCACTTTTGGAGGTTTGACACGTGGAAAGTCGGGTGGACATTACTAAGTTCCTCCGGTAGTTCGAGTCTGTAGGAGACTTTTCCGATCCTTTCCAGAATCTTAAAAGGTCCAACATATCGAGGCGCTAGTTTCCCTTTCTTGCCGAATCTGACCACACCCTTCCAAGGTGATACCTTTAGGAGTACGTAGTCGCCAACGTCAAATTCAAGGGGCTTGCGTCGTCTATCGGCGTAACTTTTCTGTCGACTTCAAGCTTTCAACAAGTTGTCTCGAATTTGGAGGACTTTTGTCAGTCGTTTCTTGCAATAGCTCAGGACCGGTTAGTTGCGAGTGACCGATCTCATGCCACACAATAGGCGATCGACATCTTCTTCCGTATAAAGCCTCGAATGGTGCCATTTGAATGCTGGAATGATAACTGTTGTTATATGAGAATTCGACTAACGGCAGGTATGTATCCCAATTACCACCAAAGTCTATGACACACGAACGGAGCATGTCTTTAAGAGTACGAACCGTTCTTTCAGTTTGACCGTCGGTTTGAGGGTGGAAAACGGTACTTAGATTAAGCGATGTACCGAGAGCCGTTTGAAACGTTTCCCATAATCGCGAGGTAAACCGAGCATCATGACCAGAGATGATGTCGTGAGGCGTGCCATGATTACAAATGATCTCGTTGGTGTAGATTCGGGCTAATCTTCTACCTTGTAGTCTTCCCGTATTGGCAAAAAGTGAGCAGATTTGGTCAAACGGTCAACAACAACCCAGATGCTGTCGTGACCTGATGACGTGTGCGGAAGTTTTTTTATGAAGTCCATAGCTATACTCTCCTACTTCCATATAGGGATTGGCGGTTGTTCGAGTAAGCCAGAGGGTCTTTGGTGTTCATCCTTGACTTTTGCACAAGTCAGGCACTTTCCAACGTAGAGAGCAATATCCCTTTTCATGCCAGGCCACCAGTACTTGTAGCGAAGATCCTGGTACATTTTGTCGGCACCGGGATGAATAGAATACCGGGATTTGTGGGCTTCGTCCCTCAAAATCTGTCACAAATCGGTCCATTGAGGGATCCAAATTCGATCCAGAAAGTGGAATATCCCATTCGACTTATTCACAAGCTGGGCTCCATCGTGATAGATTCATTCCTTCTTCAGAGTGCGTTCGTTAAAACATGCATGCTGAGCTTCGCGGATGAGGGTTTTGAGGTCGTATTGGGCTTGAACATCGCGGATGCTGAGCAGATAGCTCCGTCTGCTGAGAGCGTCGGCAACGACATTTGCTTTGCCTGGGTGATAACGAATCTCACAGTCGTAGTCGTTGAGAAGTTCTACCCATCGGCGTTGACGCATGTTAAGTTCTTTATGATCAAAGATGTGTTGTAGGCTCCTATGATCGGTGAAGATCGTACACTTGGTACCATACAGGTAGTGTCGCCAAATCTTTAATGCAAAAACAACCGCGCCTAGCTCGAGATCATGGGTTGTATAGTTCTTCTCGTGGGTTTTGAGCCGACGAGATGTGTAAGCTATAACCTTGTCCCATTGCATGAGAACACAACCAAGACCAAGGATGGAAGCATCACAATAGACAATGAAATTGTCGTTTCCATTGGGCAATGTGAGAACAGGAGCATTGCAAAGCATGTGCTTGAGAGTTTGGAAAGCAGACTCTTGTTCGGTTCCCCAAACAAAAGGCTTGTCTTTATGCGTGAGAGCGGTGAGCGGCACAACGATCTTTGAGAATCCTTCGATAAATCGTCGATAATAGCCCGCTAGTCCGAGAAAAGAACGGACTTCAGACGGGTTCTTAGGTGTAATCCAACTCTTAACGGCTTCGATCTTTGCGGGATCGACGTGAATACCTTGACTATTAACAATGTGACCCAGAAACTGAACCTCCTCCAGCCAGAATTCGCACTTGGAGAACTTGGCATAGAGTTGATTCCCCTGGAGTAGCTCGAGAACCAAACGTAGATGTTGCGCGTGTTCGGATTTCGATTTGGAATAGATCAAGACATCGTCGATGAATACGATGACGAAATGGTCGAGATAAGGTTTACACACGCGATTCATCAGATCCATGAAAACTGCGGGTGCGTTGGTTAAACCAAAAGGCATAAAAACGAATTCGTAGTGGCCGTATCGAGTTCGAAACGGGGTTTTCGGTATATCTTCATCTTGAATGCGTAGTTGGTGATAGCCTGAGCGTAAATCGATCTTTAAGAAACACGTAGCGCCTTGTAGTTGATCAAACGAATCGTCAATGCGAGGCAAAGGGTAGCGATTCTTGATAGTCAACTTATTCAATTCCCGATAGTCGATGCACATCCTGAACGACCCATCCTTCTTTTTAACGAAAAGGACTGGTGCACCCCAAGGAGAGGTGCTCGGGCGAATGAAGCCTTTCTCAAATAATTCCTGGAGTTGGTTTGAGAGTTCACGTATTTCGGACGGTGTGAGTCGGTAAGGAGCTTTGGCAATAGGGTTGGCTCCAGGAATGAGGTCGATACGAAAGTCGATATCACGACTTGGTGGTAATCCGGGAAGATCGTCAGGGAACACATTAGGAAATTCACAAACCACAGGAACGTCTTTCACTTCTGTCTTTCCTTTCTTTTCTTTCTCCGCTACTACAATGCTAGCCAAGAAAGCTCTGTATTCCTTGCGGAGATACTTACTAGCTTGGACACATGACATGAGCTTGAGACCTTTCGAAGCAGTTTCGACAAAAACACACAATAAATCACCATTCGCGAGCGAGAATCAAATCATCTTATCGAAACACACAACTTTAGCATGGTTTTCGCGAAGAAAATCCATGCCTACTATGACGTCAAAGCTTCCGAGTTGCATCAGAATAAGGTCGATTGGGAAGATGTGATTGTTGAGCTCAAGAGTACAATCACGAAGAACAGAATTAACGACGACAGTTCTTCCAGTGGCGACTTCAACATCGAACGTCGAGGGGAGATGGGAGCGTTTACGACTAAGAAGTTTCTCGAATTCAAACGACACAAAGTAGTTATTAGCTCCAGTATCAAACAAACATGAAGCATAAATACCATTCACAAGGAATGTACCATTGACCACGTTGTTGTCAGCCTGGGCTTGGCGCACGTTGATGTTGAAAGTTCTGGCGCATGCGGCTTGTTGCTGCTGCTGATGCTATTGTTGCTGGTGTTGCTGCTGCTGCTGAGGCTCTTGTTTCACAACCCTGTTCCGGCACATGTTCGCAAAGTGGTTGGGATCACCACATGCGAAGCAGACTCTGGCGTTGATCGCGGGTGCCGGAGCTGCCTGTTGGCCTTGCAGGGCTGGGAGCAGAGCTTGATGAGCAATGGTTTGAGCTTGGGCCTGATGGGGACCAGTACGGCAGTTGACAGTGAAGTGGCCATACAGGTTGTAGTGAGCGCAGAAACGACAGGCGAGACCCACCGGATGATGATAAGAACATGTTGTACAAGCCGGGTGGGGGCCTGTGTATGCACGCTTTGCTGGCGGTTCATAAGTAACTGGTGCTGGACGGTGATGGTGCTGCTGCTGGGCCGGTATGGCCTGAAGAGGAGCAGCAGTGGTGGTGACAGCACAGTTCTTGTTGCTGGAGCTGCTGTTGTTCTTCTTCTTCTTGCGGCGTGAGGACTTTGACGGTTGAGCGGTGGCGGTTTCAGCAGTTGGTGCAGCGGTGACTTGGTGCAGGCTCTTTGAAGCTTTATCCCAAACACCAAATTTTATCTGCTTGTCGTTGATTTCAGCGGCAAGCAAGTAAGTTTCTTCGATCGTTGTGGTCTTTGCGGCATGCACAAAATCCGCAAGACAGTAAGGTAGAGCTCGAATGTATTTCTTGATTGCCATGTCGGGTGTCTTCACTTGATCGGGACAGATGATGCTGAGTTGCTTAAAGCGAGCAGTCAGGGCAGCGTTGTCTCCATCCTTCTGCTTTATGTTCCAGAACTCGTCCTCCAGCTTTTGGCGTTCATGGGGAGGGCAGAATTCGTCCATCATGATGGCTTTCAGCTCTTCCCAAGTCAGCTCATAAGCTGCATCATTCCCGCGTTTGTTTCTCTCGGCCGTCCACCAGTCTAATGTACATGACTGGAAGACGCCGGTAGAGTTTATGGTACGGAGATTTTCAGGACAGTCGCTTTGGCGCAGAGTGACTTCGATGGAATCGAACCATTGAAACATAGCCGTTGGGCCATCTTCTCCAGTGAATTCCTTTGGACCGCATGCCTTGAACTGTTTGAAGCTGAACCCAGTAGCAGCTTTAGGAGCTTCGGTTCTAGACTCCTCAGACGATTTGCTAACATTCTCGTAAATCTCACTCACGATCTGGGGCACAACCTTGGCCACTTGTTTTGCGAGGATGGCAGCAAGGCGTTTGTCCCTCTATTCTTGACGAGAAAGTCGTGGGTGATGGGATCCGGATGATTGTCCAGTTGACATTGTCTGCAACAGACATCGTCATAGGTCTCAGACACGTCAAAACCGAATCTCACCTCACACGTCTAATACTTACTAAAGCTTAGGAACACAGCGGAACATGTATCACATAAACACATAAGCACATAATCACTTAAACAAAGAAGCACATAATCACGTAAGCACATAGAGCATAGAAGCACAGAATCACGGAAGCACATAGGCACGTAGGACACATCACCAGGAAACATATAGGCATGTAACTTGTCTAGATGCTCACAGAGGCGGTCAGAATAAAGAAACCTATTATTCAAAGTTCGTGCGTATTCAAATATAGCGATCGCGTTTAGTATATCGAGTAGTGTAGTATAAGCGTGTAACATAGCATAAGGTCGTCCATAATTTAGCGATTTGTCAATGTTTTGAGATAGAAATGCAGTGCGAGTCGTGCGTGTCGATCGAAGTGGAAGCAAAAATCGAACAAGTCTCCAATATTAAACACATAAACAGTTAAACACACATATAAACACATAAAATCGACGAATCATCAGAGTCAGCAGTTGCGGGCTCAGAATCGAAACACATAAAAATCGAGAAATAGATCGTCTGCGGCTATTAGACGTTGACTACCCAAAGTGGTTCAACTATTCACAAGGACTTGTCGTACACATTCTGACCCTCAGGACTGTGCTTTTTGCCTCGATTCTTGGGCGTTTGGCACACATCCCGTTAGTCATATCGTGACTTCAGGTCGTTGGAGTCCGTTGAGACTTTGGTGAGAGTTTTGAAAAAAAGGGCGGAACAAGTCGTCAAGGTTAGTGTTTCAACGCATTGTGGTGTGGAATGCTTTCAACACTACTACAAACCTCATCATTTGAAAGGAGACTTACCGCGCTAATGTGCACATTCTTCACATTTCCCGTGCTTGAACTTTGATGCTTCGGGTTCATCGTAGTGTCACTCGGAAGCCTTCCTATACTTCCCCACATTTGAGCCACCTCTTCCGCTAATTGGCCCACTTGTTTTGCTAATGCTTCATGCGACTTGTCCTAAATTTCATTCTCCTTCTTGGACTCTTGCATCATTGAAAGCATTGCATCCATTTTGGCGTTCAAATCACTACCACCGCCTTGGTTGTTCCTTTGGTAGCCCCCTTGGTTACCTCCTTGGCGAGTTTGATGCGAATACCCACCTTGATTTCCTGATTGGAAATTCGGGTTCATTTGATTGGAGGCATTACCATACCTAAAGTTAGGATGGTTCCTCAATCCGTGGTGGTAAGTGTTGGAGTTCATATCGTATTGCCTCCGGTCTCCATACACTTGATTCACATCCACGGTGGCTTGACAATTCTCGGTCTGGTGGCCGATGTCTCCTCATTCTTCACATACGGCGTATTGCACCACACCCACTTCCTTTTTCTTCATGCGAGCCAACTCCTGCTCCAACGTTTCAATTCGATCCTTAGAACTCGCATCACGATCGGGCCAAGACCTTGAGGTAGAGTGCTTTTTGGCTCGGTCGGCCGATTCTTTCGCCTTTGACCTCATGCTCATCCTCTCGAGAAACTCCCAATCGTCATCCTCGTGATTACTCAACAAAGTTCCATTACTCGTCGACTCAAGGTGGTTCCACGTCTCATCATCCAAACCCCTCACAAAGCATTTAACCAATTCCCACTTTTCAATTTGGTGATGAGGGCACTTCCGGATTAGTTCTTTGTATCTAGTGAAGGCTTCGTGTAGTGGTTCACTCGAGAGTTGGCGAAAAGACCTAATCTCATCTCTAGCATCATCAGTTTTCGCCATCGAATAATAATCGTCAAGAAAAAACTGTTGCATTTCAGCCCATGTACGATTACTACCCGCCGGAAGTGTGAGAAACCACTGTTTCGCCTTATCTTTCAAAGAGAACTGAAATAATCGAAGCTTTACCTCTTCCAATGCGAAATTATGCCCTCCAATCGTACTACATATGGCCGAAAACTCCGCCAAATGGGTATACGGTTCATCATTAGTCCTCCCATTGAAGTGGGGGAGGATGTTGATGTAATGTGGCTTGCAATCAAACATTCTTCTCTCGCACACAATCGGTGAGTCATTGTCGGTGACCACCGGCCTAAAACGGTCATTAACGCCCCTTGGAGGTTGTTGACGAAGACGTGGACCGTCAACTTCTTGATCCATTGGTCTTCGGTTATCTCTTCGATTACCACCTCTATCTCCACCTTGATTACCACCCCCCACGAATCGGGGAATCTGGTTACGGTTAGCATTGTTGTTATTGTTGTAATAACCGTCATCCGGGTTCCTTTTATTATTGTTTCGTGGATGGCGGTTATTTCCATAACCATCATTCCGGACATTCCCATAACCATAACCCTCGTTGTTTCCCACAAAATTAGCATTTTGATAGCCAAAGTCCTCATACTCAAATCCCCGAGCGTTATGAAAGTTCCCCGCGTTATCATCTTCCCAAAAGTCATCTTCAACCCACTCGTTGTAATTTCCACCATCATCCGAGTACTCCGAGTGAATACTCACGTGTTCCGGCGATTGGTAACCGGGAACACTATATGGTTCATCGTCGGGGATTGCGTTCCTCAAATCATCGATATTGAAGAATGGGTCTTCATTTGTGGGAAAGCCACGATCACGGTTACCTCTACAATCGGAGTTAACATTTCGGTCATCAAGATTGGTGGGTAAAGGGTTTTGTCGGTTGAGGTTTTGATGTGGAGATGTTCTTTGGTTATTGTTGGGACCTCGGTTTTGAAACGGTGGTGTAGGTGGTCTCGAATTGTTACTACCACCCGGTTGATCTTGCGGAATGTTTTGTTGGATGTTTTGATTGGGACGAAGGTTGCTCCGGTATTGGAATTGGTTTTGGTTGAGGTGTTGGTTTGAATTTTGGTGTTCCATTGAAGTGTGTTCAACGGATGGTGTATATGGTGAATGGGTATTGGGTGGGTCGGAAGCAAGTGTTGCTTCCAACCGGTTAGCTAAGTTTCTTCGGACTACTCTCTCGATCTCCGGTTCGAATACCAACGTTGAAATCCTCCCGAAATTCCTTGTATGCATGCACTACCTGTGACCTGCACAAATTACACACCCCACGTAACAAGGAAAAAAACAGAAAGAAACTAAAAGAAAATAAGCACCTTAAATAGTTAATCACGTAAATCAAACAAAAATCCAAACACAAAGCGCACTAACTCCCCAGCAGTGGCACCAAAATTTGATCGGAGTGTCGCGCTCCGGTTAAAGATAATATTTATAACCCTAATTACCCTTAACAATTAGCTAGTGGTAGCAAGGGGTCGAACCACGGAGAGTATGTTGTTTGCGAATGGACTTGAATGAATTCTTAAAAGGTGTCACAATTATGAAGCTTGCTAAATTGTTTTTATGATTCTTGTTTGATAAAGAGATGTTGAATAAAATTACTAAAGAGATTGATTTAATTAACTACTAGAATTAAGAAATGCAAAAACACAATTTGATAACTTAAACAATAATGAGAAAAAGGGTTCACACCCGGTTTCGGTAATTGCAAACCTAGGTTCCTACAAGTTTTTGAATTGACCTAATTGGATAAGTGATTAACGGATTTAGTGTACCGTGATTTAGGTGCCAATAACTATCAACATTCCTAAGATAACGCATAAGTGTACAAATTCATTTCACAAAGTCATAACTTTCTCATCGTTCGACAGTTTGCAAATACAATTCAAATACACGACAATTACCAAAGGTGTTCAAAATCAAAACACAATTTATCACACAAGTCAAAACTAAACACAAATCGAAATGCTAGATAATACAACTACCTACACCGGAGGTGAAACCAAGGTGATTAGCCGCTCATGGTTGAAGAAACTTGATCACCGGATGATTGGAACTCAATTTGGATCATCTTGAAGCTTAAAGAATGGAAGAATGGTTGATGGTTAGGGTTTTGGTGAGAGATGATGGTAGAAAGAATGATGGATGAATGGTTAGGGTTTGTGGATGGTGATGAAGGTGAATTGAATGATGATTCGGGTGATTCGGATGAAGCTTGGTGTTAGAGATGGATTGGAAGTGGAAGTGTTCATGACTTAGGCTCCAAGATGAGTATTCAAACTCCCAAGCAAGTGCCCCATTTCTTGGTCAAAATTGATGTTATAACTCATCCCCAACAACCCAAAACTCAATTTTCGCGAATCAGAGCAGTGAGGGGTGTCCCCGACGGCCCCTGGAAGTGCCAAAATCACCCGACATCTTAAACGGCTGTTTACGGACTAAATCTGCCGACGAACAGTTCTGAGGGGCGTCGCCGACGGCCCCCTGGGCGTCGCCGACGGTGCCTATAAACCTCACCTTTTGTTTTTTTCATAACTTCTTCGTTTTAGCTCCGTTTTACTCACCGTTTTCGCCCACGTACTCGTACTTCAGCCCTCTATCATGCCATCTTCCAATATATTCATTTTAAATCCATTAAAATCCCTCAAAACACATCCAAACTTCATGATTAACCCGGTTTTGTTCATTTCACATCCCCGGTTGATCCCGTTTGCTCCCGGTGGCCCTGTAAAGCTCCCGAAAAGCACCTTAAACTCTATTAAACCTGTAAAACACAAATCTAATTTAAAGTAGGCTATTCGGAATAAAAAGTCAAGTAAAAACTCAAACTTAGACACAATTGAACACAGTTATTCGACCATGTATCAGATACATCATTAATGTTTTAAGCACTTAACTTATTCGCGTGTCCCACCTCAGAATATACTCTCGTATCCAGATACCCCATATTCAGTCTTGTAGGTGAATATACTATAATGATATCTATTCTCTGGGTAGTGCGAGACCATGAGTGCTCAGGTTAGAACTTTCGTTCAGTCAGAGAGATGATGGCTCGACTTTAGGTGTGTCCCACTTAGGGATCTTCTTTACAATAGCACTTGATTTGCATCTTTTGATATTTTATCAATTTTTATGCTAAGGGAAAGCTTTATTTAAAGAGCGTAAAGTATTATACGAGGCCTAGGCCATTGCTTCTGCAATATTAGAAGACCAGGTATAATACCCCAAATATCACTAAGTATAAAAACCTAGTATCTCAGAATTAGGCAATCTTTCAAACAGTATTTCAGGGTTTACCCATATATCCGAGAGATGTTCCCTACGAAATAAGCAAGATATATGATTTTATGTTTATATCCCGAATTCAGTTTACTAAATGTGTAAAAACCTACCGACACATCATCAGTGAGACCGCTTAACGCTTTTTAACATTCCAAATCTTTAGCTTACTATGACAATCTAGCTGATGTACTATCATTTCCTCTTTTTACACTAACTCTTTTTGTCTTTTTCTATGTTTTTTCCATTTTTGCATTTTTATTGTTTTTGTATTTTTTACGTTTTTAATGTTTTTGTATTTTCTACAACATTTTCTCCCCCTAAAGACCAAAACATTTAAAAATGTGACAAACTAGAGCAGATTGCTTCCCAACGTCCTCTGCACTGGATTCTTCATCAATTCCAACAATGTCTCCCACTGACGACAAAAGCTTCATCCCATTTAGTTTCAAAAGATAATGAAAACGTGATTTATCAAACGGTTTTATGTGAAGGTCAGCCTTTTGTTCGTCGGTGTGGATTTTTTAATTCGAATCAACTTCTTCTCATAACAGTCACGGATGAAGTGATGTCGAATCTCAATATGATTAGTTTTAGCGTGATGTACTGGGTTTTTGGTGATATTTTTAGCTGTCTCATTATCAACAAATATGGGTGAGTTAAGAAATTGTAGACCATAGTCTCTCATCTGCTGTTAAATCCACAATAACTATGAACAACAACTGCTAGCCGAGACGTACTCAGCTTCGCAGGTAGAGAGAGCGACCATGGTCTGTGTTGGTGCATACGTCTGTCGACTTCGTCTTGTATCGAGTCTTGCATTGTTCATGGCACAAAAGTTCAAGAAAACAAGTCAAGAAGCTGATTTTGCTTGGAATTGCTTATTTCGCTTGAATGTTTGATTTCGCTTGGAATTATTCATGTTATTTTGCTTAAGATTAATTGTTGTTATTTCGCTTGTATGGTATTTCGCTTGAAGCATGTTCAAGCGAAATCAGGAGCCTATAAATAGCTCTCAAGCGATATCATTTGTAATCTTCTTGTTTCCGACGGCGAAGCTCTGTCGAAGTGTCTACAGATCTGTAATCGTATCAGAATTAATATACAAGACAGTTTAAGTGAAGATCTAGCTGAATTCAACTCATTATGTCTGTTTCCGCCTTTCATTTTGAGTAGAACGCCTCTGAACGACTCATTTCGGGTCCGACAACGATCCTACAAGTGGTATCAGAGCACAGGAGGAGGAGTTCTACAGTTTTCAGCTTGATTTCATCTCATTTTCTTTCATCTACACCTTCTTTTATCAATTGAACAAGTTTTAGCGGTTAAAATGGCCTGATTTTTTCACAACATAAGCAAAACCCTTGAGAAAATCAGATCAAAATTCGGACTAAATCTGATAAAATTGGACTAAAAACCTGATTCCGCTTGAACGTATCATCTGATTTCGCTTGAAAAATTGTGATAATGTCAAGCGAAATAAGTGATTTCGCTTGAAATACATCTGTTTTCGCTTGAGAAGTATATTTCGCTTGAAAATTACCTTTATTTCGCTTGAAAGTGTAAATCTGATTTCGCTTCAAACGGTTATTTCGCTTGAATTGACATTTTGTTTGAAAATATTGATTTCGCTTGAAGTTGTTGTGCAGGTATTTCGCTTGAAAGTGACTGTGTTTGAGAAAAAGTTTACGGAATCATGAGTGAAGAATTTTACAACGCATTTGCAACATCCCCGACTAGTCCAGCGGCCATTACTCAAAACATGAACATGGAGAATGAGACCGAAACTTTACAAAAACCCCCGAAGCTAATGAGGATTGAGGAATATTATGGTTGGAAAGATCGGTTTGAAAACTGGGTACAAGCAAACCATTTGAGATCTTGGGAGTGTATTTTGAAAAAGTATCTACTACCACGTACTGAACTGCGAGTTGAGTACGTGGTAGTACATTCAACAAGATGTGAAAATGTATTACAAAGGCAATGTTCAAGAGGTTGAAATGAGTCCGAAATTTCAAACTGCTTTCACTGTTGGAAATTCATCTGGAAATGTTGATCAAAGTTCAAACAGTAGCAGTGGATTCTCTTCATATCCGAGATTTTAATCCAAAAAGTTCAACTTCAAGTTCTCATTTTCAAAGCTCAAAAAGTGGAAATGGTTGTGTGATACAGTGTAACATTGCATTGAATCTTCCAGATGGTCAAAGTTTTTCTGAAGAAATTGCAAAAGATCATAGGGCATTACTTGCAACTGTGCTACAATCCTATGAAGGTTTGGTTGTAGGAAGGATCGGAAATCCTATGCTGACGAAAGAGGATTACGATCAAATAGACGCTGAAGAAATGGAGCTCATGGATATTAAATGGTGTCTAGCTAGTGTCTTGAGGAGAGCAGAAAAGTTTAAAATGATCACAGGGAGAAATGATTTTCTGGATGCGCATGTGTCTACTTTGGGTTTTGATAAATCTAAAGTTACTTGTTTTCGATGCAGGGAAAAAGGTCATTTTAAGAGATAATGCAAAAATCAAGAGGCTAGTGAAGCAAAGAATCCTTTTGGTAAAGATGATTATTATCGGAAAGCCATATATCAACAAGTTGCTCATCAACCATATCAATAAAAGGAAACACAAACTGCTCATGGAAAAATGATAGAAGATGCTAACAAGAAAGCTTATTCTGGTATCATTGATCAAAATGATGAGAAAATGGCTCCAGGATTCAGTTGGGACAAATATATTTCAGCTGATAGTAAAGCATGCTTAATAAATCAAGATGATGAAAAATTACCTGAGGGTTTCAGCTGGGATCAGTTTGCGGATGAGAATGGGAATTTTAAATCTTTCATTGCAAAGATAGTTCAAGAACCTGATTTGTTTACTGAATGGATGAAAGCGATTGATGTTCATGAGAAGAATCAAAAAGAAGAATCTGTTTCATCCGAAGAAAGCTCAGAAGAAGAAATTGTTGTTGATCAAACATCATCTGATTCTGATTTTTCAGATGATAGTTCTAAAAAGACAGTAACTGGTCTACAAAAGACTAATTCAGAAAGAGAAGATGCGTTGACTATGATGAATGTTGTGATGATGACAAAGCAGAAAGCGATTAATCATTATATCGAAGAATGTGCAAAGTTGCAGCAGGAGTTGGAGACAGAAAAGATTGAAAATGAGAGAATTAGACGTTTATTACAGAGTTATTATAGTTTTGATTATCTCATTGATCAAATTTATCCAACTGTTGCAGGTTTTGAAGCATTTAAAGATGATGAGAAGCCAAAGAATAAGGATACTGGTAAGAAACAGAGTGTTAGTTATAACAAATGTCCACCTCCAATTTGGGAAGGATATTCTCCTAGAAAACCAAATGAGGAGCAAGTCGAAAAAGCGGTCAATATAAAGTTAAAGTCTGATATAACCGACGAATTACCAGAAAACATTGACGTCGTTTTTACATCGTCTGACACTGATCATGGGTCCGGGTTAATAAAAAGGTGGTCGATCAGGTGTTGGATACAGATGAGGAGTCGGAGTTAAAGTCTAAGTCAAAGTCCGAGTCTGGATGTTCAAGTTCGTCCGTCAAAAGTCCGAGTTCGTCGGTCAACAATTCAAAGTTGTCGGTTACAATAAAGAATTCCTGTTATCAAAATCTAATTTGAATGACGAAGCAATCAAAGTGGCATATACATTGATTGATTCAGACAAATTATATTCTGATGAGGAATTTCCAATAAGAAGTGTTAATTTTGAAAAGATCAAAAAGGTTTTCAAACTTACAGAAATCAATATTTCTGAAATAAAAGATGTAAATCTTACTGAAAAACCTAAAAAGTACACTTCAAGAGTTCAACAACGGTTAAACAAGAAAAAAGGTTAGGGTTCTGGTTCTGGTTTTCAAAAGAAACCAAACCATAACGGTAATTTCAAAAAGAAAGGATTAGGATTTATTCCACCAGAAAATTATAAAAAGGAAAAATATGTTCGAGATTTTAAATCAAAAATGATATTTGTTTCAGGGACAAGCTCGGAAGAAGAAGCAAAAAGCCCATTCTGGAAGCAATCAAACAGAGAATTCCTTGCCAAGAAGCAAGAGAATGTGAAGAATGGAACTAATCAAAGAAAGGAGACAAGAACCTGTTACAAATGCAATGAAGCTGGTCACATTGCATGGAATTGTTCTCAAGCTACAAAAACAAAACAGGAAGTCTCTAAGAAACTCAAAGAAAAAGTTGTTGAGAATAATGAACCACCAACTGACAAATTCAAAATTTTTGAAAATTCAACATATGAAGTTGGTGAGTGTTCAAAAACTCATTTTTATAAAAGGAGAGCTAAGGATAACCAAGTGTGGGTTGTTAAGAAGGTTCATGGCGATGAATCTGATTCCACAAAGTCAGACGAGTCACAGGTTGAGGTTAAAGAAGAAAACTCAGTACCTCCAATGGATGATGTTAATTTTCCACCATTGAAGGCTAAGAATTTTAAATCAAAGGTTGGGAAAGTTGATAACTTGAATCAGTTCTATTCTGAAAAGAAAGAATTTGATGATGATAAAGCATTTAATGGGAATGTTAAAAAGATTTTTGGAAAGATGGTTGAGGGTAAAGTTCAAGGGGTAATAGAATTTTATGAAACAAAAAAGGCAACTTACTACCCAAGTGCAGGTGAGGAAGAAACATCCAAGTTTGGTGAAGCTTGGATGTCTGTTTTTCATAAGTGATAAGTATGACTTGCCGGAGCTCCCAGGTTGGTAAGAGTGGAGCAGGAATCGGCATCATTCTTGAAAGGTTTGGTTGGTAAATTTGCAGGTGATATCATTACATTGTTATTTTTTGATATACAAGTGGTTTGAGTTGATAAGTGAATTTACAAGAGGTTGAAGAAGGTTTTCACTGACAAGTGGTAAATCAAGGACATTAAGTTGTACTTGATTTTCTACAAATGATTGAGAAAACAAAGTGATGAATGAATCCCCATTCCTACAAATGATAAAATCAACAAAACTTATTTTCACGAAAAATCATTTTGGTTAAAACAAACTTAAGTGTTTTGAAATCATAATGAGAAAATAATTTGTTGTAAGGGGAAGTTCTGATTGTTTATGCCAAGTGGATGGCGATTTGAAGCGATTCGATATCGGTTGTCAATTTACTTGTATAGTTTGTTTTCAAATTTCCTGAAATGTGTTTGCATTTTAGGGGGAGTAAGAATTTCAGAAAATCCAAAAACATTTGAAAATTTGAAAAAGCCAAAAACATGATGAAATTCAAAAATGAGTTTTGTGTCAAAAAAGAGGAAATGATAGTACATCAGTGGACAATCACAGCATGCTAAAGAATTGGAAAGTTAAAATGTGATAAACGGTCTCACTGATGATGTGCCAGTAGGTTTTTGCACATTTAGTAGATTGTTAAGAGATATAAACCTAAATTCAAACTTGCTTATATCGTGGGTAACATCTCTCGGATATATGGGTAACACCCGAAATCTTGTTTGAAAGGTCCCTCTTTCTGAGATACTAGGTCTTTATACTCAGTGATATCTGGGGTATTATCCCGGGACTTCTGATTTTGCGTAAGCAATGGCCTAGTCCCCGGAGAATACTTTTTGCTTGCTTGAAATAGAGCGCCGCCCTCAGCATAAAAATGATGGAACATTGCAAAATGCTAATCATGCTGTTGAAACAAAAGATCCTCTAATGGGGACACACCAAAAGTCGAACCGTCATCTCTCTGTTGAACGGAAGTTCTGACCTGAGCTCTCATTGTTTCGCATCTAACCCCTTACAGATATCATCTGTGGTATACTCACCTGTAAGACTGAATATTGGGATCTGGATACAGGAGTATATTCAAGAGGTGGGACACATGTATAAGTTTAAGTGCTTAAGACACTAAATCCATATCTTGAAACAGTTGAACTTTGTGTGAAAATTTAAAGTGGATCAGTATACTGACAATCTAAGTGAATCGTTTAAAGCTTAATGGTGTTGGTGATTTGTCTCAAAAACTGATATGATCCTCTTACACAATCTCACAAAAATATTGTTTGTAAATAGTTCTTTAATGCATCTCATTCTATTCAAAAATCCAAAAAGATTTTCAGTGTGTTTTAGCATAAATTTTGAAAAATCCAAAAAGATTTTCGACAACTGATGTTGGAGAGCTGATTTTCAAAATTCCAAGTGCTAAACATGATGAGCATGTTTTGAAGGGGAGTTGTTTAATCTAAAAAGTTTGAAAATTTGTTTACAAGTGATCATCTGAGGTTTCTATTATTGATAAATCATTCTGGATTAATTTGAAGAGGGAGTTTGTAGATAAATTTGTAAATTTTTAATTTTGTGAAATTTACTTTTGGGTAGAGAATGTGCAAGATAAGAGCTAGGTGATCTTGGGATAGTTGATAGAGAGTCAGGTTCCGATACCTGAAGACTATGTGATTTCAACAAGCCAGACTGCGATCCCAGCAAATCGAAAGGGGGAGTCTGAAGATATCCGAGTAGATTGTTCGAGGAGAGTTTGTTGATGCTGAAGAGAAGAAAGAGATAAAGTTTGAGGATGGTTACACGTAAAAAAGAGTGATCAGACTGATAAAGACTGAAGATGCAAAGACTCAACACTTTAAGACTCGTCAACATCCGAGGGGGAGTCTGTTGGTGCATACGTCTTTCGACTTCGTCTTGTATCGAGTCTTGCATTGTTCATGGCACAAAGTTCAAGAAAACAAGTCAAGAAGCTGATTTTGCTTGGAATTGCTTATTTCGCTTGAATGTTTGATTTCGCTTGGAATTATTCATGTTATTTCATTTGAGATTAATTGTTGTTATTTCGCTTGTATGGTATTTCGCTTGAAGCATGTTCAAACGAAATCAGGAGTCTATAAATAGCTCTCAAGCGATATCATTTGTAATCTTCTTGTTTCTGACGGCGAAGCTCTGTCGAAGTGTCTACAGATCTGTAATCGTATCAGAATTAATATACAAGACAGTTTAAGTGAAGATCTAGCGAAATTCAACTCATTATGTCTGTTTCCGCCTTTCATTTTGAGTAGAACGCCTCTGAACGACTCATTTTGGGTCCGACAACGATCCTACAAGTGGTATCAGAGCTCAGGAGGAGGAGTTCTGCAGTTTTCAGCTTGATTTCATCTCATTTTCTTTCATCTACACCTTCTTTTATCAATTGAACAAGTTTTAGCGGTTAAAATGGCCTGATTTTTTCACAACATAAGCGAAACAGTGTTTTAACAAACCCTTGAGAAAATCAGATCAAAATTCGGACTAAATCTGATAAAATTGGACTAAAAACCTGATTTCGCTTGAACGTATCATCTGATTTCGCTTGAAAAATTGTGATAATCTCAAGCGAAATAAGTGATTTCGCTTGAAATACATCTGTTTTCGCTTGAGGAGTAGATTTCGTTTCAAAATTACCTTTATTTCGCTTGAAAGTGTAAATCTGATTTCGCTTCAAACGGTTATTTCGCTTGAATTGACATTTTGTTTGAAAATATTGATATCGCTTGAAGTTGTTGTGCAGGTATTTCACTTGAAAGTGACTGTGTTTGAGAAAAAGTTTACGGAATCATGAGTGAAGAATTTTACAACGCATTTGCAACATCCCCGACTAGTCCAGCTACAATTACTCTAATCATGAAAATGGAGAATGAGACCGGAACTTTACAAAAACCCCCGAAGCTAATGAGCATTGAGGAATATTATGGTTGGAAAGATCGGTTTGAAAACTGGGTACAAGCAAACCATTTGAGATCTTGGGAGTGTATTTTGAAAAAGTATGTACTACCACGTACTGAACTACGAGTTGAGAAAGAAATCTCTGAATTCAATGATAAAGAACGAGACATGTACAGAGCTGAAAAGATGATGATTAGTCTACTTCAGCAGGCTATTAAAGAAGACATCTTTATATTGCTTCAACATGACAAAACTTCAAAATCAATTTGGGATGCTCTTAAAATAAAGTTTGAGGGAAGTGATAAGATGATTAAGAGTAAAAAGGCACTGCTTAAGAAAGAATTTGATCTTTTCACAAGTTTGCCAGGGAAAGATACAAAGAAATTGATTGAAAGATATTGCCACTTAGTGCGTTCTATGTCGTTGTTAAGCATAACCAAAACTCAAGATGAATGGGTCGATAAATTAGCTGATGCTTTACCTCAGAAAGAGTGGGGTACATTTTTGATGATCTTAAAGAACACTGGAGAATATGACAACTAGACAATTTCTCAGTTCATCGAGAAGATTGAGGGTCAAGATCTTGAACAACAAAAGATTGCGAGGATGAGTAATCCGAGTGGTCAACAAGATGTGAAAATGTATTACAAAGGCAATGTTCAAGAGGTTGAAATGAGTCCGAAAATTCAAACTGCTTTCAGTGCTGGAAACTCATCTGGAAATGTTGATCAAAGTTCAAACAGTAGCAATGGATTCTCTTCATATCCGAGTGTTAATCCAAAAAGTTCAACTTCAAGTTCTCATTTTCAAAGCTCAAAAAGTGGAAATGGTTGTGTGATACAGTGTAACATTGCATTGAATCTTCCAGATGGTCAAAGTTTTTCTGAAGAAATTGCAAAAGATCATATGGCATTACTTGCAACTGTGCTACAATCCTATGAAGGTTTGGTTACAGGAAGGATCGGAAATCCTATGATGACGAAAGAGGATTACGATCAGATAGACGCTGAAGAAATGGAGCTCATGGATATTAAATGGTGTCTAGCTAGTGTCTTGAGGAGAGCAGAAAAGTTTAAAATGATCACAGGGAGAAATGATTTTCTGGATGCACATGTGTCTACTTTGGGTTTTGATAAATCTAAAGTTACTTGTTTTCGATGCAGGGAAAAAGGTCATTTTAAGAGAGAATGCAAAAATCAAGAGGCTAGTGGAGCAAAGAATCCTTTTGGTAAAGATGATTATTATCGGAAAGCCATATATCAATAAGTTGCTCATCAACCATATCAACAAAAGGAAACACAAACTGCTCATGGAAAAATGATAGAAGATGCTAACAAGAAAGCTTATTCTGGTATCATTGATCAAAATGATGAGAAAATGGCTCCAGGATTCAGTTGGGATAAATATATTTCAGCTGATAGTAAAGCATGCTTAATAAATCAAGATGATGAAAAATTACCTGAGGGTTTCTGCTGGGATCAGTTTACGGATGAGAATGGGAATTTTAAAGCTTTCATTGCAAAGATAGTTCAAGAACCTGAGTTGTTTACATAATGGATGAAAGCAATTGGTGTTCATGAGAAGAATCAAGAAGAAGAATCGGTTTCATCCGATGAAAGTTCAGAAGAAGCAACTGATGTTGATCAAACATCATCTGATTCTGGTTCTTCAGATGAAAATTCTGAAAAGACTTTAATTTTTTATCAAACACCATCTGATTCAAGTTCTTCAGATGAGAGTTCTGAGAAGAAAATAGATTTTGATCAATCACCAACTGATGACAGTGGTAATGATGAGGAAGAAAGACATATTAATGTTGCAAAAACTCATCTATCTCCTGAAAGTTTTCAATTCTATTTTGCACATCGCTTGGAGAAGCTGAAGGAGAGACGTGCTGCAAAAGAACAAAAGAAAATGAAGAGTGAAAGTGTTGATAAAAAAGAAGAGACTATTCAAAATGAAAAAGTTAAAGCTGAGAAGGTGACTGAATCTGAAACAGTGATTGAGGTTGAGAAAGTCATCGAAGTTCAAAATGAAGAAGTTATCAAGCCTTGTTTAAAGTGTTTAGAATCTTGCAAGCAATGTGAAGAAAAAGATGAGAAATTGGTTGAGTTTGAAAAGATGAAAGAAAAATTGTTGTTTAATCTCAATTACGTGAAAGAGTCATATGATGTGCTAAACAGAACAGTAACTGGTCTACAAAAGACTAATTCTGAAAGAGAAGATGCACTGACTATGATGAATGTTGTGATAATGACAAAGCAGAAGGCAATTAATCATTACATTGAAGAATGTGCAAAGTTGCAGCAAGAGCTGGAGACAGAAAAGATTGAGAATGAGAGAATCAGACGTTTATTACAGAGTTATTCTAGTTCTGATTATCTTCTTGATCGAATTTATCCAACTGTTGCAGGTTTTGAAGCTTTTAAAGATGATGAGAAGCCAAAGAAGAAGGATACTGGTAAGAAACAAAGTGTTAGTTGTAACAAATGTCCGCCTCCGATTTGGGAAGGGTATTCGCCTAGAAAACCGAATGAGGAGCAAGTCAAAAAAGCGGTCAATATAAAGTTAAAGTCTGACATAACTGATGAATTACCAGAAAACATTGAGGTCATTTTTACATCCTCTGATACTGATCATGAGTCCGTGTTAATAAAAAAGGTGGTCGATCAGGTGTTGGATACAGATGAGGAGTCGGAGTTAAAGTCTAATTCAAAGTCCGAGTCTGGGTGTTCAAGTTCGTCCGTTAAAATTCAGAGTTCGTCGGTCAACAGTTCAAAGTCGTCGGTTAAACGGGTTTACAATAAAGAATTCCTATTATCAAAATCTAACTTGAATGATGAAGCAATCAAAGTGGCATATATATTGATTGATTCAGACAAATTATATTCTGATGAGGAATTTCCAATAAGAAGTGTTAATTTTGGAAAGATCAAAAAGGTTTTCAAACTTACAGAAATCAATATTTCTGAAATAAAAGATGGAAATCTTACTGAAAAACCTAAAAAATACACTTCAAGAGTTCAACAACGTTTAAACAAGAAAAAGGGCTACGGTTCTGGTTCTGGTTTTCAAAAGAAACCAAACCATAATGGAAATTTCAAAAAGAAAGGTTTAGGATTTATTCCACCAGAAAATTATAAAAATGAAAAATATGTCCAAGATTTTAAATCAAAAATGACATTTGTTTCAGGGACAAGCTCGGAAGAAGAAGCAAAAAGCCCATTCTGGAAGCAATCAAACCGAGAATTCCTTGCTAAGAAGCAAGAGAATGTGAAGAATGGAGCTATTCAGAAAATGGAGACAAGAACCTGTTACAAATGCAATGAAGCTGGTCACATTGCATGGAACTGTTCTCAGGCATCAAAGACAAAACAGGAAGTCTCTAAGAAATTCAAAGGAAAAGAAGTTGTTGAGAAAAATGAGCCACCAACGGAAAAATTTAAGATTTTTGAAAATTCAACATATGAAGTTGGTGAATGCTCAAAGACTCATTTTTATAAAAGGAGAGCTAAGGACAACCAAGTGTGGGTTGTTAAGACGTTTATTACAGAGTTATTCTAGTTCTGATTATCTTCTTGATCGAATTTATCCAACTGTTGCAGGTTTTGAATCTTTTAAAGATGATGAGAAGCCAAAGAAGAAGGATACTGGTAAGAAACAAAGTGTTAGTTGTAACAAATGTCCGCCTCCGATTTGGGAAGGGTATTCGCCTAGAAAACCGAATGAGGAGCAAGTCGAAAAAGCGGTCAATATAAAGTTAAAGTCTGACATAACTGATGAATTACCAGAAAACATTGAGGTCATTTTTACATCCTCTGATACTGATCATGAGTCCGTGTTAATAAAAAAGGTGGTCGATCAGGTGTTGGATACAGATGAGGAGTCGGAGTTAAAGTCTAATTCAAAGTCCGAGTCTGGGTGTTCATGTTCGTCCGTTAAAATTCAGAGTTCGTCGGTCAACAGTTCAAAGTCGTCGGTTAAACGGGTTTACAATAAAGAATTCCTATTATCAAAATCTAACTTGAATGATGAAGCAATCAAAGTGGCATATATATTGATTGATTCAGACAAATTATATTCTGATGAGGAATTTCCAATAAGAAGTGTTAATTTTGGAAAGATCAAAAAGGTTTTCAAACTTACAGAAATCAATATTTCTGAAATAAAAGATGGAAATCTTACTGAAAAACCTAAAAAATACACTTCAAGAGTTCAACAACGTTTAAACAAGAAAAAGGGTTACGGTTCTGGTTCTGGTTCTGGTTTTCAAAAGAAACCA
>JARYGA010037659.1:0-41357 GCA_030545235.1 Helianthus tuberosus
CACCAGAATTGACGACCCGCAAAATAAGTCGATACATCCAGTACCGGAAAACAAATAGCTTTTTAACTCATATCTCACAATCCAATGACTAACTTAAGTCAACTGATTAACATCCAGAAAGCCTAATAGCATCATCTATGATCTCCAATAGCTTTGCATGCTAAATTTAAACATTTCTAGTTTATCTAACCTGTCGATACAGAAATTCCTACCATCTCTTGTTAAACTCGTCCAACTTAATCGATTGTACACACATTACTAACATATATCGAATAACAATCGCATAACCTCAAACTTCCACACAAAATTCGCAATAACTGTATAATTTACCTAATCTCATCATTCCAGGCAGGTTTAGTGCATCAGGCTTTTTAGCTTGTACATACATATAGGTTATTTATTTAGATATTAAACCATGTATAGAGCTTATTCATGTCTAAATTTGCTAAAATGACACTAGAAACCTATTTGAAACATATAAATAAACCTATTAACATATATCAACTAATAATCGCAAATAATATAACTGATCAAACATCCAAAACAAAATTCACAACAAATTTCATAATAATCAATCAAAATAACAAAATTCACAAAAGTACAACTCACCTGATCTCACCGGACACCGGAATCCACGACCGGCAAAACAAGGCGTTACGTCCGGTACCGTAAAACAAAAACGTGCTGACGTCACCATCCTCAACCGGTGACGTCAGCATCGGAACATCCTCCGCGAGAGCTCTTCGCCTGAGTATATCCTCTTCAATTTCTCTCCGTCGGAACGGAAACTTCTGCTTCGATGAAGAAGACGATGACGGAGACGACGGCGGAGAAGGCCGACGATGGCGCTGTTGACAGTTACGGAGGTGGAGAACGAGCGAGAGGATGATTGATTGGAGGAAGATGAGAGCACGGCGGACGGAGGCGGAGGAGAAGAATGATCGGTGGAGGTTCCGGCAGACCGGAATGATGCGGTTACTGGCGCCGGAGGTCAATTCTTCAACCGGAATTGCTTGTGGTTCCATGGGTTGTTTTGCAGACAGATGTGGAGTTTGGGGAGTTAAAGTTTGTTATAACGCGTATAGGGGTTGAGACTGAAAATAGCTTCAACTTTAAGGTGTATGGTACATAAGGCCCCTTAAGTTTGTTAAAATACAAATTTAACACTTATAATAGCATAGGGCTGCAATGGAACCAAACGTTTAGCGAATAGTTTATTTGTGTTCGTTTATTTACTAGGTTTGAACCCTGTGTGGAGATGAGATTTTTTCTTGAATATCTGTATATGTATGTGTACTGCATTTATTGGTACTCGTATGAATACCGATTTTGAGTTATCGATATATGTAAGGATACCAAGTATTGTTGTTTTCGGTATTTTGGGTATCACCATTGGTACCTTTTCGATAAAAAAGTGATATTGGTACCGAATTTTAGTATAGAATTTCAAGAGTTTTTTTTTAAATGCATATCTTTTTTTAATATATGGAATTTCAAGAGGTTTAGCTGATGTTGTGATACTCGTATTGATTTTACTCGTGCTGTATTTATACTCGTACCAATTTTATCTATTTGGTACCCATACGAGTGGTCAAAAAAGTAAAAATAAAAACAAAGTGGAACCAAAACGCGTACCGTTCGAAATACCAGTTCTGATACCCATACTGTAACACTCTACTCGTTTTCATAATATTTTATTATAAACAAAGCCTTAGTAAACCAAAACCTTGATTTTTATATCAAACATAAGGAAATTTTGACCAAGTTAACATTCTAGATAAATACTACTAGTTTAACAACCCCAAAACAAGTATTTAAGTGTTAACTACATAGACATTGTTTTAAACATATTTAAGTAATCGCGGAAGCTTCAAAAGTTCGTGTTCGATTCTTCAAACATGCTTGAACACCATCCGGAATGTCCCCAATATCACCTAAGGTCAAAACCACATCAAATGTTAGTTTTGATAATGTTAGAATGGGTATAAACAAGTCCCATGGGTCAAAACAACAAAAATTAAACAATTTTAAGAATCAGGGGGCTAGACGCTACACCTAGCCCCTTTTTTGACAACAAGTTGCTTAAATTGTTGCTGCACATACCCAGCTCAATCTTTTATCAAGTCCCAACTTAAAATTGCCATAACTTATGATCCGTAAGTCCGTTTTTAGTGATTCTTTTTCCTACACGTCCGTAATTAAATTACCGATGTGCCTACCACAATTATTATACCGAAAATCTGGTTTACGGGCTGAATCACTAAAATCCTTTTTTAAATATTTGACCCACTATATTTACACAAATTTTTCTACCATTACAATAGTAACCTTAAGGCGTTTTTACCCAACATCCATGGCTTAATATCACCCGGCATTTCATTACCAACCCTGTGGCTTCATGCTCTTCTGATTTGTCAATGCCAAAAAGCTAACTTTCAACATTAACACTACTTACTACACAATTATTCGACCCGTTTGGCTCATTTATGGAATTCTCCATTATAACGACTACCAAACGTTTCTTAGTCAAATCTTGACCTATTAAATCAAATAGTGAACAATATCATGTCAACTAATATTAACCTTTATATCAAAACACTATTATGAACAATTAACACATCTGAATTACATGTTGTAACATAACAAGCTACATACTTGCATAATTTATCAACATTGGTTTCTAACCATAATTACCCATTCCCGGGCTTGTCAACCTTAGTGTATCACATCCATTCCATGATTTACGCTTTTATAATTCAAATTTAATGAGTGACGTTTAAGTCACTTCGAGCACTATCACTTTGACCATTATTTGACCCGTTTGGTTTGTCGAGTGAACTTCGTCACTTCTATGACATACCAAACTCACATTTGACACTACAATCTCATCAACATTTCTAAGACTATTGTTTATGCATATTGTAACGAAACCGAAAGTTACGTACCTTTAAAGCGCTCCTTTCAAACACGTGTCTCCACCGGCTTGTCCACTCAACGATCCAAAATCCTTGCCTATAGAGTTCAACCAAACATTGTTTAGAACTCCTTTCACAACATATCACGCATAATTTGCCGTATAGCTCAAGCATGCGTTTTTATCCCAATTTTCCCTATGTTAGCTTTCTCTTAAGCGTTTTAACAAACACCTTAAGGGCATAATTTTACACATTTATAATCAAGTTCATAACTTGTTATTTCTGCCAAATTCAATCATACATTTTAATTCCATTGTGTCATACATGCATATTATTATCAGAATCATCTTGTAGAAATCAAGTAACACCACTTTTGATAGTCATAATTCTTGTGTTCATCCTATTTCTACATAACCCATTTAACCTATAAATGGATTATCATGAATTTCATAGCTTGAACATAATTTCAGCAAGTTATCAACTAGGATTCACTCCTAGACATGTTTTCATTACAAGATTCATCTAAACATCACATAATCAAGCTTCGATTTTCGATTTCACAAATCATCAAGAATTTGAGATGTAATTAAACAACAAAATTTTACATACCTTATGACCCCTTTACTGCGGTGATCATTAATCTATGATTGGATTTCGATTTGGGCTCGATTTGCCCTTCCAATTTGTTGATTTTGTGCTTGTTAGGGTTTGAGTAGGAGAGCCCCTTGGCTCCTGCGATTGTATCGACCAGAACACACACTTAGAGTGTGTGTTTTGGTGTTGACATTTTATTAAATAAAAACTAGTTTTCAATTTATCACCTTTAGTCCCTCTACTTCACACAAGTTTATGTAAATGGTGTTTTAACCATGTTTTTCTTATTATTTCAAGACTTATAACTAACTAGGTTATTTATTCCTAGTTATTTTATCTTGAATATTACCGACATTTTAATATCTATATATAAATCTGTATTTTGGGGGTGTTACACATACCCGTACTGGTACTATGTCAATATACCCGATACGGTATTCGGCGGTATTTTCGATAGGGGTACGGATATTTATATCGATCCTATCACTAAGAGCATCCACAACACATAACTCCATAAACTTTCACAACCCATTTTATATATAAAATAATGCACAAATAATATTTTTTTTGTTTGTGGAGCCTAACCATGAACTCCTCGAGAGGACCGCAAACAAGGACTTGGGGAACAGACTTGGTGCCCAACTAAGCTCGCATCCCCGATAAGGTCTGTGGGTTGATGTCCTTGTTTGCGGACCACCGTCACAACACCCCATTGTGGGTGCTCTAAAAACTAAAAAGTCATTACGTTTTTTTAGTAGATAGTGGTAAAGTATCGATACTGTACAATGCACATACTAGTTTAATGATGATTGTAACGGTGCCAATATTTGTTTTTAGCAATTTTGGCATCGATATTTTTCAACCATATCGATACCATGCAAGTTTCAATTGGTTGAGAGCTTACATTCAGTTTCAGTAATTTACGATATGGACTGTCATACGAAAAAAAAACATATAAAACTATTAACATTTATCTAATAATCATGTATAAAACACATTTTTATCCTTTGGTGAAATACAAAAAGATTGAGAAACATATAAAACTATTATCATTATGTTGCTAAAATGATAACTGAACATAAAATACCATAAAAAAAACATAAAACTATTAAGTATTAACATTTTTCTAATAGATTTTATTTGTAAGTTATTATGTTAACAATATTTTATTTGTAACAATATGATAGTAACAAGTGTTATTTCATTTATTTATTTATATCTTGCATATGCCATGTGTCACTATTATAGATATTAAACACAAAAGTTAGAACGACATGATCTCCTCCTCAAACTCGTCTTTCTAAGATATGATGATTCGATGTATGTCTTAATCCATTTCGCTCTCCTTACTATGTGTATCTATTACGTTATACGGATAAAAGTTATAAATACAAAATAGAAAAATAATATCTATAAGACAAGAAAATTCAATAACTATTAATCAGTGTGTTAGGGTATGATTTGTGACATATTTTGAAATTCTATAACAGGACTTTGAATTTTGTTACAAGGAGAACTCAATCATTATTCTTAAAATATCTTTTATTTACATTAGCGAAACATCATATTTCTTCCATCTCTTACTTTATAATCCTTAAACTCACGATATATATCTTTCTCATCCATCCCACCCATGTTAAAGTCAAAATAACAAAAGTAACATGATGGTTTTGGGAAGTAGCCTCCGCTCGGTATGAGTTTTTAGCGGTATCACACCACCGTAGGGAGGTGTTCTTGTTACTAGTACCATACTTGGACCATTCCGTGTGTCCTAATCTCATTTTTGCCATGTTTGGACCATTTCTAGTGTCCTAATCTCATTTTTTCCTGCTTGGACCATTCCATTTCTAATCTCATTTTCTTAAGATTAGCACAAATGTAAAGTTTTTATACATTGAATTTAGAGTTGACAATAGGTAACTTGAATAAGACTTACCTTTTTAAATTAACTAATTAGAATGTTAGATCCATTATTTTTCTTTCTTTTTACATAAAACATACAACTGTGTTATAGACAATGGATATAAAGTAGTTAAACGAGTCGTATTCATTTTTAGAACTTGTGTTGTTCGCGTCGTTAGAGAGCTATTTAATCTGTTAAAACACGATTTAACAACCCAAATTAAATTTAACAATTTGTATTTGGATAGCTCTCACCTAACTCGCTTGACGTGTACGGAATATATGGAATAATAATAAGATAATACCATATCATGGTTGAGAAAAGAAGGTAGCTAACTAACTTTTCTTTTTCATTTTTAACGGCGGTGGCAAACTAGTGTTGGTCAATTATATAGGTGTACCAAAAAAATTACCATGTATATATTTGGTGTTTATTATTTAAAAGAAATAAAATAACAAATCGCAATAGTAGTTATTTTATAACAAAATACGTAAAATCTTATGCGTCTGTTTGTTTTTACTCGCATATCATATTATTTTATCAATATCGGTATAAATGTATATCATACGTGACACTCGGGTTAACTCTTAGCTTTCCTTTTCTGAGGCCTTAAAGACATGGTGCATTTTCCGAATTTCATTTTTTTATCAACATGTCTAACAACTAATAAGCAACAATCCTTTTCAATTTATGAGTATGGTTTAGTGATACTATAATTTCGAGTTCTTATATAACAAGTGTGCCAATGATCCCCAGCCCAAGTGGTTGGGAGGAGGTCAGGAGTTTTCCCCCTTGGGGGTTTCTTCTGGAGGGGTGCAGGTTCGAGTCCACTCTGGTACCAATATTGGGTAATTCCAGTGCGGCTGGACCTTAGGGGGGGCCTGGGATTCGAACCCGCAGAGCGGGCGAATTTCTTAAAAAGGGGGTGAACCGTTAACCGTTCAAAAAAAAAAAAAAAAAAAAATATAACAAGTGTCATTATAGTGATACACAACTAATCACATTGAACTAATAGTAGAATGATAAACACGTGTTCTTATTCAATATGAAAAGTGCATTTCAAAACATTTAATTCAAACAACTATTCGTTCAGCGGAAGCATAAATTATTGATCTAAGTAAAATTGAAAACCACTTGTTCACAAAGCATAGCGTAACATTAGACGTGTAATCAGTGGCAGAGCTAGACTTTAACACCAGGGGTATCCCAAAAAAAAAATTACAGTGTATTCATATAAAATCCTTTATAGGGGTATCCTCGTATTTTTTTAGGGGTATCCTTTATATAAAATCGAAAAAAAACAAAAAATTAACACTGCGAAACACTGCGAACTCGACTTTGAGCCGTAGCCCGTGCTACGGCTGCTAACAAGCTGTCTCCGCCCCTGCGTGTAATAAACGACACGACCCATGACATCCTCAACTCCCCCGATTGAAAGCTCCGTTTCATGAAGTCACTTAACGACCTGCAAGCGTGCAGAAAAAGTGTATCAGCATAAAGCTGGAGAGTTCACAGTTTTGTTTGCCGAAAATCATGTAAGTGTTTAGTTTAACATGTTACGAATAATAAACTCTGTACAGATTGGCTGTTCGTTTTTGGTGCCATCATCAATGTCTATCATCATTGATCAAATGCTTAAGGTCACTAGTTCACGCCCGTCCTCCCAGGTACGGTGCGAGGTTTGTCAGGCCTAATAGCGCTATCAACTAATACCCGTTGCCTCACAGGCAACTAGCTCGGTATGTAAGTAGGGACTTTCGTGATAGAGTTCGAGTTTATTAACTAACATCGAAATTAAACCAAAATATAGAAAAGTATTCCTCCTAGGAATATTAGTTTGTTTGTTTCTCCCCCCGGGACACATGCTTGTGAAAGAGTAGTGAACTCACCTTAGTTTGCTCGGTATGTTAACGTGCCTTTATGCGTTAAGTGTTAGGTCCGTTACACGCGACCTAATGTATGTCAAATATAAGTATGTGTGTATGTAGGGTTATGTAATACCCTAATGTCCAAACAACAACGGTTAATGTGATTCACTAAATATAGCTCATATACTATATATTTATTTATAAAAAATAATTTTCGGATAATCGGATTATCTGAAATTTTTGAAATCCATATCTGAACCTGAATCCGAAAATTCGGATTATCCGGTTTTCAGATATCCGAAATTTCAGATACGGATTTTCGGATATTTCGGATTCGGTTATGGATCCCGATTTTTTGAACACCCCTAATTTTAACCTCCATCCATCTTCCCTTTCTTTTGGGACACTGTTGTTTTCATGTGTATTCCATGGGCTTGGGCCTGGTTCTTGTTTTGGCAAAGTAGATCTCTTACTATCAACGGACAATGCCACCAACATATTTTTCTGAAAGCTTGAAAACAATGTAACACAAGCATCCTGTTTCTAGTGACAACATTTGACTTTGAATTTTGCAGTTGATGCAAATTACGTGTTGTGATAGTAGCTTAATCAACTCTTGGAAATACATCATAAATTCTTACACACATAAATGTAACATAGAAGAGCCCATACACATTCAAGTTATATCACCGGGATGCATATGAACGATTAGAAGACATAATTAGCTTTGTTCAAAAAACAATCATGGAGTCGACTTATGGTTGCAAATAAATATATATCCAAATGTCGGTCTTTGTAACCATCGTTGTCTAATTTTGGAATCATGGGTGTCAACAAAAACATAGAAATTTTAGCATTCCAATCATAATTAAGTAGACAAGAATGCTTAATGTTACCTTTTTTAATGTCTTTGTCTACTATCGTACGTTCATGCTCTCTACAACCTCTATACTGAAAGTCCAATCCCTTTGCAACAATATATATGCAAATCTTCAAGCGTTTCATCCATGTAAGACTAAGACTATGATTGTTCAAATGTTTATCAAGTGTTCCGTCTACATGCTTGTAAACATAGATATATTCATTCATTTCATTATAGTAGCATATAAGACCAATCGAGTTATCGTGCTTGAGAAGAATTTGAAGCTCGACTACAATTTACGATATCTATAATAACGAACCTATCGTTTTTCCAAATTGGTGGTTGATCCAATTTTCCATCATGTAATTTCCAAGCTCTTCCTTTTCCAATGCAACTGTTATCAATGAAGTCCTTTGTGCAAACCTTTATGTCTTTTAGTTAAAGGTGTTCAATAGTATTTGAACTATCTAAAATCCGAATCTGGATCTGAACTATCCCAAAATCGGATATCCAATTTTCTTTTGATTCGAATAGTGATTTTAAATATTTTCGGATATTTTGGATATCCAAAAATTTATAAATTTATTTTTGGATATAGGAAATATATTTCGTATATCCGAAAAATCCAAAATTATCCAAAAAATATACGATCAAAAAATATCCGAAATATCCAGTTTAAAATAAATAAAAAAGATTAAAAGAATGAAATACATAATTGGATATTCGGATATCCAATTCATTAGCTGACCAGATATTTTAAATTTCAGATACGAATTCGGATAGCGAAACCAAGTATCTGAAAATTTCAGATATCCATCTGATTTTGAACACCCATAGTTTTAGTGATATACTAGGTTTTCCTTCCCAATTTTCTCCAAAAAAATATCGCCAAAATGAAAGTTTAAACAAGATATTACATTGAAATTATTACAAATAAAGTGTGTGTATTGATGAAAATCTAATGATCAAACAATATTTTATTCAATTCAATTTTTTTTTTGCTATACTCAATAGTATCTACAAACCAAGCACACCCAAATCATAGCTTTTATGCTATCTAGTGATATACATAGGTTTTCCTTTTCATAGTATCCAAATCGTAACACCAAAATGAAAGTGTAAACAAGATTGTTGAAATATTACAAAATAAAATGTGTGTATCAATAATTATCAAATGATCAAACAGTATTCTAATCACTTCAATTTAATTTAAACCTATACTCAATAGTATTTAAAAACCAAACACACCCTAAATTATGCATGATTCTGTTCCTGTGATTTCTTCTTAAATCGACCATTTTTATGTTGGCCAAGATCACATTAATAATACGAGATTTTGTGGAAACTCCTACCACTCTTTTGAATGTTATTAAGAACGAAAAACCAAGTGTGAAAATAACATCTAATACTTCCTGGGTGTGATAAAACAAGAGAGAAATAGAGAGAAACTCATACCATCATCTGACATATACATCTTATATATATATATATACTGGTACAATAGAACCCTAAAAGCCTAAAGCCCATAAACATTAGATTGAGCCATAAAATGGTTGCATTCATAACACTCCCCCTCAGACATTTTATATTATACACTATCAACATTATACATTGGAATATATTGGCTCGGTTCTTAAGGGCCGATATTAACTGACACTTCAGGATCAGTTATACTGCCTCATTAAAACCTTACTAAGAAAACCCAGTGGGACAAAACTTAGTTAAGGAAAAAGAGTACATGTATATTACTCCCCCTCAATTTTGCATATAGCTCTTAGTCTGTGGAATTCAATCTTCAGTAATAATCGCTTGACTTGATCTTTGATGTAGTCTTCTTTGCTTAGGCTTCTTTTGATTCAAGTTGCATTGCCTTTAAATAGTACAACTCAACTTCTTCTGATTCAGCTTGCACTGTCTTCGAATAGTACAATTCGGCTTCCTTTTATTGACCCCAGTCTTCACATGTCTTAAATGTGTTGAAATCATTGACTTCCGTTAGTATCATATTTAGATTGAGATTGAGCTTTGTGGGGGTCTAATAGATATTCTTCATTATCATAATCCGATAGTTGTGACTCCATATTTTCTCATGAAAAATATTATGTCTGGAATCCCATATCATTTAATACGCTTTGTAATTATGCCTCGTTAAAAACCTTGCTAGGAAAAACCCAATGGGATAAAACCGTAGCTAAGGGAAAAAGAGTGCATTGCGCATTATACATAATTAACAACATGCTCCAGTATGATGTTAAGTCGGTACTTCAATGTCTATAAGATAAACTGATGCTATATGTTGCTTCATCAAAAACCTTACTAAGAAAATCTAATAGAAAAACTTAGTAAAGGGAAAAAGAGTGCAACATATTAAATTGGAACTGTAATCTTGCCAATACATTTATCAAGAAGGAAATATCAGGTGTCGTCTTGTTTACAAGATACACCATTGTTCTGCTCGCAATTAAGTATGGTACTTCTGGACCAATTATTTTTCCATCCTCTTCTTAGGGACAATAAAATCCTTTACATATGTCAAGTAATTCGACAACCATTTAGCGTACTCAACAAATGAATTTTATCCATATAACATCTTATGGATGTAGTTTGATGGATGAGCAAAAATAGTACATATATATTCGAACTGAGATATACTCGAACTGTGGATCGAGAATAACTACACTGTATAAAGATCTTTTCAGAATTTTCACTTTATGGTTTGACAGTTCCTTTCGATAGTGTTTACAACATCATTGTAAACTCCAATTACATTGAACATTAAGAGTGAAATCTTTATAAGTATATATAGCTCATTTTATCAAACTTATACCCCCTCTTTTCAAAGTATCAACCAAGTCAATTATACCACATAGGACCAGTTCCTTTAAGATTTATATAACGCATGTGGGGTTATTGTTAAATAATGATTTGAGCATTTTTAATCCTTCAGGGATTTTATGCAGATGTCATTTGTAATTGTCTCGTACATGTATACAGTGACGACATCCATAAGTTTTATTTGAATTCATTCTGAGATTGCGAGGCCTGTTAAACATCTAAAGATTATCGCATCCACTACAGGGGTATACGCTTCCATATAATCAACTACTGGGATTTGGGAAAAAAAATCTTTATGTTAAAAATCATGCCTTACATCGCAAAACTCATTCTTTAGGTTTCTTTTTATTTAAAGACACTCGTTTATAACCCACTGGTTTGACGTCTATGGGTGTTCGAACTGCTAGTTCGAAAACGTTTAGTTTATCAAGCGAATTTAATTGGCATTTAAGTCATCTAGCCATTTAGCTATTTATGTGCGTACACTCTTGCACAGTTTCCATATACGTAATCTTTTTCGTCGATTACATCTATTGCTATAGCATATTCATATATATCATTTTACACGTGTTTCATTACGGTTCCATATTATACTTTTTTTTTGTACACAAGTCATTGAGATCTCGTACTTGTTTGATAACTGAGTTTCTTCTAGAACTCCACTATCCTCTTCTGGGGCTTCGTTAATATCTTCCAGGATTTTGTTAATCTCTTTTAGGATTTTATCAGCAACCTCTTCTGGGATTACACCAACTGCGTTGCCTTGCTCTTTTCGTATTTGTGGGATTTATATATTGGAACCGAGTTTACTTCCCATTTTTTTCTAATATGGTAATCATTTTTTTGATTACTTTAATTTGAGTAGGTGAGTTAAATGCTGGTATATGTGACCTTGTCACCCTGTTTGTGTTTGTGAATGCATCTCGTATTTCGTTGGCTATTATTTGCAAATTCACGCTCCTCCGGACTTCAAATTTATATTGACCACTTCAAGGGTCTAAATTCAATAATGATGATGCATTTTCTTGTGTTGTCAGTCTTTCATTTTCTTGTCTCCCCCTAAGACTGGGAATACTGTATACATATCTCGTTTCATATGTTATGGTGGTGCTATTAGTACATAGGCTGCACAACCTAGTATAAAGAATGGAAAATTTGGTTCGCTTCAGGAGACCAGTTATAATGGGGAGTATTTGTGATAAGCAGTTGGGTTTGAATTGATCAATATCGTAGCTTGAAGAAGAGGATGCCAATTCAAATTGTCATAATGAGCAATCTAACTATAGATGTGAATCCTCCTTAATTCTCATGTATGATTTGGGCTAATAGGCCGAGAAAATGCTACATTTCAGGTAGCGAAAAGACTCATATATGACCATATAGAAATGCATATCTTAAAACCTTAGAATTTTGAAAAATGGTACACATGAAGATTGCTAGTCCCACATATATTCCATTGGATTATATTCATGAATAAATGGATTCATGCAGGAGTTTATCTTAGAAGGGCATAAAGATAGATTTTCCGAGAGAACCCACTACACATGATGGAGGGTGGACCTTTGATTAATCTTTTCATCATTATGCTGTTATGATGATTTATTTCGTCATTTCATATGGTGAAATTGTATTGGGCTAGTAACTTCTGGTTACTCATATTTGACTTCATGTGATTTATTTTGTGTAATATATTTTAGTTTGCAAAACCATTGAATTTTGAATATGGTCTTCAAGCCATATTGTCATATGCAAATTTCGAGAAATTCAATATCATCTTTCTTTGTCATCAATCCAATGTGATGGCTGTTTATCCAAAATAGACTTGAGCTTTAGTAACACTCCCGAGGATATACTAAAATATGAGGCCTTATTGGTTATAAAGTTTGATATTTGCGGGTATGATGCCGATGCTATTCCAAAGCATTTACTATGTTACTAACATGTGAATTAGTATTTATAGTGTATCTCTTGGGACAACTGATAAAAATGTTTCTTATGTTTTGTTATAGTGTTAGTTGTGTTTTTGTATACTTGACATTTGTCACCCATATTTGTGATAGTTTACTAGGTGCTTTATTTCCCCGTTACAGACCTCCCCCTTAGTGACTGATTCATGTTATGTCAGTTTGAGCCACTGAATTTTCCACACAAATAGGTGCTAAAAAATAGGCACATTCGCTTCTGGGAATGACTAGCACTGGTTGATCAGATTGAGTGGTATTTAAGTAAGAGCTTGTAATTTTGCTTTACAATTTAGAAGACGTGATATGGCTTCCGAGTAATTTGTGAAAACATATACTCTGTATTATTGTGACAGAGCATTTGATGAGTGTGAGACATTAAAGAAATACGTCTTTGTTGAAAAGTTCGTCGTCCTCCTAAAAGCTCGACACAACTCATTATTATAAAAATAAAAATCTAAGACAGTTTAGGAGTAAACCCTTATTTTTTGTTACTTCTAAACTTAAAACGTCATGCTGATAACGTGTGATAAAACAAGAGAGAAATAGAGAGAAACTCATACCATCATCTGACGTATACATCGTATATATATACTAGTACAATAGAACCCTAAAAGCCTAAAGCCCATAAACATTAGATTGGGCCATAAAATGTTTGCATTCATAACACTGGGTAAATAATTAAATATAATGTGAAATTATTGAACTTCGATATGGCCAATATTGTTTTTGTTGCTATGTTTATCTTTCACCCCAAAATGATATAAGTACATAATAAGGCATAAAATTAGGCCTGTAAAAAAATCTTTTAAAGAAGGCAATACAGAGGCAATAAAGGGCTAATAACAACCGAGAATAGTTTCCTCCAATACTCCCTCTCACGTTGGAGTATGCGGGTCACAAATGTCCAACTTGCCATGTAGCGATTGCAGTTGTCGAGACCCCAATGGCTTCGGGAATAAGTCCGCGATCTGAGATTACGTGTCAATATGTAAAGGTTCCACTTCTCTTGATTCAACATTCTCCTTTACGAAGTAACAATCCATCTCCACGTGCTTTGTTCGTTCATGAAACACCAGGTTATGGGCTATGTGTTTGACAACCCTATTGTCGCAAAATAACTGGGTTGGATTATCTTGTTCGACACCAAGATCATTTAAAGGCCATCATAACCAGAGAATTTCACTAACAGTGACCGCCATGGCCCGATATTCAGCTTCCGCCGAAGAGCGGGGTACAACTGATTGTTTCTTTGACTTCCATGAGATGGGCGCCCCACCTAGAAGTAAGAGATAACCAGTTCTTGACCGTCTTGTATCCCGACAACCGAGCCAATCCGAGTCGGTATAACCTACGAGGTTGATTCCACCTTCTTTGGAGAGGAGAATTATGTTGGAAATTTGTGAAAATAGCACTTTTCACAAATATAGGAAAATGATTTTTTTTTCCTATTTTGGACTAGAAATAAAAATAAGAAAATGAGCGGGTGGGTTTTATATATTTATTTGTGGGTTTGTGTTCTATGTTGGAAGAGCTTCGCAATGAACTAAATCACGTCCAAAACGAAGCTAAGATGAATGAGATATAAATGCTCAAAGTTTGGTGTTTGAAACATTGAATGTTGAAAAAAGTGGGAAACTGGCACCTTGCTTCCATCCTTATTGTTTCATGGAAGCACACACTAAGTGTACTCACATGAGCGTGCAGACCTGCGCGCGCAAGGGCGCGCGCACTAGTGTGTCTTGTGCGCGCGCATGGGCTTCCAGCAATTAATGCCGGTGCTTTTACATTTCAACATTTGAAACTGACGAGTCAATGGTTTTGACTGAGAATTAAATGACGAATTAAAGTGCATTGAAGACGTTTAATGTAGTTTAATTCTCCCCCTTAATTCATTTTTTTTAGTTTCGTCTTCAAACCTGCAGTATAAATAGGAGATCCCTGCTGCAGAACCACACACCGAAAATTCACAGCAAACAATCTTCTCTCCTCTGAATTATCTCTTCCTCTTCTTCAAGCATTCAAGGTACACCTTCAGGTTGGAGTCAAGACCAGCAGTGCAACTGCTCACATTGTTGTATCCTGGAAACAAATGAGTTCTCCTGAGAGACTCGAAATTTGTTTTTAAGGGACCCGTGTCTAACACGACCCTCAGCGAAGAACTTCTTTATTTTTCTATAATTTTGTTCTTGTTTCTTTTATTTCAGTTTTAATATGTAGTGTTATTACTGCTTTCTCATTTCAAGTTGTAATACAAGTTAATAAAAGAATTTTCTTTATTTTTTGCACCAACGGATTCCTACAGATTCCTTGTCCTGGTGTACCTTTCAAATACCTTAATACCCTTATTGCCGCCTCCATGTGGTTTGCTCGCGGGTCACTGACAAATTGGCTAAGAACATTGACTAGATAGGTGATGTCTGGCCTAGTTGCTTGAAGATACAAAAGTCTACCCACAAGTCTGCGATATTAGCTAGCATCAGCTCGAACTTCTTCATATCTTCTTCCAAGCTTGACGTTTTGTTCCATGGGGAATGCACTTGGCCGAAAACCCATCATTCCACTGTCTTTGAGAATGTCAAGGACATATTTTCGTTGATTCAAAACTAGTCCTTTCCGAGTTCGTGTTACTTCTATCCCCAAGAAATACTTTAAAGGCCCGAGGTTCTTGATGCTGAATTCCTCATCGAGGAAAGATGTGGTTTCTTTGATTTTTTTTACGTCAATCCCCGTGAGAATCACGTCATCTACGTATATAAGGGCCGCAACGAACGATTCTTTGGTCTTGAAAGTGAATAAGGAGTGATCGGCTCGAGATTGTTGAAAGCCGATCTATTGTAGAGTTGTGGTAAACTTTTGGTACCAATTCCTCGATGCTTGTTTCAAACCATAGAGCGATCTTTTGAGCCTGCACACTTTGTCTTCTCTTCCCTCCTTGAACCCTTGCGGTATTTTCATGTATATTTCCTTGTCCAGCTCTCTGTGTAAAAAGGCATTGTTCACGTCGAGTTGGTTGATCACCCAATCCCTTTTTGTAGCCACCGTGAGTAGAGTTCGAACGGTAACAAGCTTAGCGACTGGTGCGAAGGTGTCATGAAAATCGACTCCCTCCATCTGTGTGAATCCCTTTGCAACCAATCTTGCCTTATAACTTTCTACTTCCCCATTTAGTTTATACTTTAGTTTGTACACCCATTTTGATCCTATGGCATGTTTTCCTTTTGGCAAGTCCTCAAGGGTCCATGTGCCATTTCGTTCAAGTGCTTGAATATCCTGCTTCATGGCCTCTCTCCAGTTTGAATCCTGCACTGCTTCGTTAAACGTCTTCGGCTCATCATTGGAACTGATGGCCGCTAAGAAAGCTTTGTGTGTGTTAGAGAACTTATCATAAGATATAAAATTAGTGATTGAGTGTACCGTGGAGGAGTTTTGATTTGAGACGGGTGGATCTTGATCTATGGATGGTGGGAGACGGACTATGTAATTTTTTAGATGCGCGGGTCATGATCTATTTCTCTTTTCCATCGTTGGCACTAGTGCTGGTCCATGATTTTCTTCTTCATGATTATCAGTTTGGCCTACCTTATTTGCCATGATGTCCTCTATTTCTTCATTATGAAAATGGCCCCCTTCGTGATCTTGCATGGGGATATTCTCCTCATGCAAATGTGCATGGATTTCTCCTTGCTCATTAGTGCGTGGTTCATCATGTATGGGATGATACCATGGAGGTAAGACAATAATTTCTGGCTCATTTTCTTCAAAACGAGCATTCACTTTGTCATGTGGAAAAATATTTTCCAAGAATTTTACGTCCCTCGAAACTACAAGTTTGTTATTTTTGATGTCTAGGACTTTGTACCCTTTTGTTTCGAATGGGTATCCTAAAAATATGCCCGGCCTCCCTCTTACTTCAAACTTGTCACCCTTTGTTTCTGTGCTCTAATAGTAGGTGAGGCAACCAAAAACCCTCATATGATCATACTTGGGCTTCCGGTTAAAGACTATTTCATAATGGGTTTTGTTACCGATGACTTTGGAAGGCAACTTATTTATGATGTAAGCTGCTGTGAGGATGCACTCCACCCCGTTTTGTTGCGGGATGTGCGGACAAGTGGTTTCCAATATTATTCCTTCTTGATTGTAAAAAAAAAGTCATTCGATTTGATGTGAACTCCCCCCAATGTTGCAGCGGATTCTTTTTACGTTCCTATTGAATTGAGTCTTGACCATTTTGTGAAAATTAACAAGACAATCACTAGCATCTGACTTGTGTTTTAAAAGATATATCCAAACTAATCGACTAAAATCGTCGACTATGGTCAAAATATATTTTGCTCATGTTAAGGAAGGTGTTTGGTACTTTCCCCATATATCACAATGCAAAAGCTCAAAACATTCTTTCATTTTAATGGAACTATCAATAAAAGGAAGTCTAGCAAATTTTGCTTTCACACACGAATCACAGATGTCATCATTTGTCTTTGAAGAAATAAAATTAAAATAAGAGAGTTTACTACGGGACGCATGTCCCAGACGTTGGTGCCAAAGATCACGTCCCACCATCATTGCCATCCTCTCGCTTCCCACCATCCGCATCCGATATAGGCCTTTCTCGCACCTACCCGTCCCAATCAATCTCCTTGGACTCAAGTCCTGCATGAAAAAAAATCCGGGAAAAATGTTATGGCACATCTGAGGTCTTTGGTCAATCGGCTAACATATAGTAAGTTGCAAGTGAATTCAGGAATATATAAGACGTTGCAAATCTTTGACCCATCTGGTAGGGTGCTTGACCCCCTTCCCTTAACAGGTACTGAAAAGCCATTAGGAATAAGTACAGGGGCTTCTATTTTTTTTCTTTCTAAATCACCATGAAGTGTTAAGGCATTGGTTATGTACTCGGTACAACCCGAGTCCACAATCCAATTGGTACCTTCATCGAATATACCTGCCATGATTGCTATAGGCTGTGGAACCTCAACATTGCCTATACCTTTCCCGCTGAGCATGTGCATGAACTGTTTGTATTGTTCATTGCTCAAACCATGAATGGGGCTTGTCTTGTTTTGAATCGGCTCATTTGCTGTCGCACCTGTCTCAACATGACCGGCCTTAGGCTTTCCCTTTTCTCCTTTGCCTTTCCTACGCAACCATTCCAGGTACCCAATCAGCTTGAAAGACCTGTCACGGTTATACCCGTTTTTATCATAAAAATTACAATGTTCCACTTCGTCATATGCTGTCTTGTTGGTTTTAGATGTAATTCCTTACGGATCTCTTCTGCAGTTTTAACATATTTTACGCTAACCTTGATTTCCTTTTCCATGGCCGTGGTCAGCAAACCCCTTAGCATGGCGTCTCAACGAAGCCACAACATGTAATCGCCATGTGCTTCTGCTGGTTTCGGTATGGTTCCATTGACAAAACCTATCTTGTTCTTTGCAAACAAGAAGGTTTCCATCTCCTGAACCCAATCAATGTAGTTAATATCGTTTAAAGGCTCATTCACGTGCATCTGCCTGGGGTAATCAGACGGGTGTAGATAATAAGGCGAGGTGTGATCGTTCCCAGCGCTGCTGGTGTTCTTCGAGCTGTCTTCTTTGTCTTCGGCCATGTAGATAGTCGCCAAGAATAATTTGGTTTGGTGGGTTTTTTTTAAGGAATAGGCCCTCATGCCATATTGAATTTCGATATCGCCAATATTGTTTTCATTGATCTGTTTATTTTTCATCCCGAGTTAGGATTCTGTAAAAAAGGCCCAAAGTGTGAGAAAGGTAAGAAAGAATCTCAGCCATTAGATCTTTTGATCTAATGGTGATCTAATGGTTGAGATCAACAGGGACCAAAATGTAAAATATTTTTATTAATTTGGATTGAATTGAAATATCTAGGGGCAATTGTGTCTTTTTATCTTCATTTTGTAAATCAAAATCCCTACAATTTCGTTCTCTCTCTATCATACGTTCCTAATTTTTCTCTTTCTCTCTCTTTCTTCTTCCATATTCAGAACAGAATCCCTGCAAACAGAAAACGTAAACATCAATCGGAAGTGGACCGGCAGTGGTGGTCGACGACGGCGGTGGCGGACCGGCAGTGGTTGGGTTCGACGACGCGCAGGTGGTTGGGTTCAACGACGGCGGCGGTTGGGAACCATGAGATTTTACTGTCGGGTGGTTGTGTTCGACGACGGCGGTGGTGGACCGGCAGTGGTGGTGCCGGCAGCGGAGAAGAAGATGATACAGAGATGTAAGGATTATTGAATGGTGTTATTTTTCTTTTCATTAATGGTGTTATTTTCCTTTGTTAATGGTGTTTTTTCTTTTCTGAATGGTGCTATTTTTCTTTTCTTAATGGTGTTTTTTTCTTTTCTGAATTGTGTTTTTTTTTTCTTTTTCTGAATGGTGTTATATTTTTTTACTGAATGGTGTTATATTCTTGTACTGAATGGTGTTTATTTTATTTACTGTTGAATGGTGTTTTTTTGTGCTGAATGGTGTTATTTTTGTGCTGAATGATGTTATTTTTTGTGTGAATGGTGTTTTTTTGTGCTGAATGGTGTTATATTTTGTGCTGAATGATGTTCTTTTTGTGTGAATGGTGTTTTTTTTTGTGCTGAATGGTGTTATGTTTGTGCTGAATGATGTTATTTTTGTGTGAATGGTGTTTTTTTTTGTGTGCTGAATGGTGTTATATTTGTGCTGAATGGTGTTATATTTTCTGAATGGTGTTATATTTATGGACGGTTATAAGTCCTTAAATCAAGGATTTTCTCTCTCCAAATCCTTAAATCAATGATTACCATATTTGAATTTGTTAATGCATTTACAATTATACCCTTTTCAATTAATTTAGATCTAATGGTTGCGATACTTTCTTACATTTCTCACACTTTTGGTCTTTTTTACAAGAGTAAACTGCCATTTTGGTCCTTGTGGTTTGGCCAGTTTTGTCATTTTAGTCCAAATCTCAAACTTATTACATCTGGGTCCCTGTGGTTTGCATTTTGTTGCCATTTTAGTCCAAAATCCAAAAACCCTATTTTTTGACTGTTGCAACCTCCTATTTTGTCTTTTAGTTCAGGGGCATTTTGGTCATTTTGCTTTTCATTTAACATTTTCTTAATTCAAAAATTAATATATATATATATATATATATATATATATATATTAATATACACACATAAGCAGTTCATCATCCCCAACATAAATCAGTCTACTCTCTCTCTCTTCTCTCTCTCTATATAGCACCACCACCGCCACCACAACCACTGAGACTCCTACACTCCCTCTCCCTCTCTCGATTACACTCAAACTAGAAAACACAGGGACTTCATCCTCTTCACATGATAAAAAACCCCAGACCAAACATCCTCTTCACATGTATAACCCTCGATCTCTCTCTCTCACTAAAACAACACAGATACACACACACACTCTCTCTCTCAGTTCTCCCTCTCTCTCTACACAGCGGTGGTGGACGGACGACGAAGACCTGTATCTCTCCTCCATCCTTCTTTCTTTTCAGATCTGTAAATAGGGGGTGGTGCACGACGGCAGTGGAGGTGGTTATGGTGTGGCTCGGGTTTGGGTTTGCTTTGAGTTTGGTGAATTTGGGGATTTTGGGTGTTTTATGAAGTGTCTAGTGAATATTTGGGGATTTTATGTTTTTGTAATGAGATGGTTAAAGCTGGATTTTCAGCTTCAGAACAGGCTCTGTTAAGATTAATTGATGGGTTTGTTATAAATCATAAGTTAGATGAAGCTTTGAGGGTGTTTTCTGTACTTAGTTTGAATGGTTATAAGCCCTCGGTTTCGTTAGTTAATCGCGTGTTAGGTGTGCTTGTGGAGGAAAAGAAGGGGATTAAGGATGTTTTGTTTGTGTATAAGGAGATGGTGAAAGCGGGTATTTGTCCAAATACGGAGACGTTGAATTGGGTAATGCAGGCTTTGTTTGATGTTGATTGGGTTGATTCGGCATTGGATCAGTATCAACGGATGGAGAAAAAATGGTGCTGTGCGAATAGCCGGACATATAAGATTGTGGTGAGTGGGCTTATTGGTAAGAATCGGTTGGATCAAGCTCTTGTTGTTTTGAGTGATGTTTTTGAAAGTGGGTGTGTTCTGGTGGAGGTCCGAACAATCTCAGATCCGTCATCGGAGTTCCTTTCTCAGATCCACACATCTTTCTTCCCCAAATCTCAGATCCGTCATCGGAGTTCCTTTCTCTCTCCTCTCTCTCTCTGATCTCCTGAACATACATGTGGTGAGAAGGGGGAGGAGGTGGCGGTGGTGGTGGTGCTATAGAGAGAGAGAAGAGAGAGATGGAGGAGGTGGCGACGGTGGTGGTGCTATAGAGAGAGAGAGAGAAGAGAGAGAGAGAGAGAGCTTGATCGAGGAATTAAACAGACAATTAATATACACACATACATATACAACAAATGAAATTTAGAAAATGACCAAAATACCCCTGAACTAAAAGACAAAATAAGAGGTTGCAACAGTAAAAAAAATAAGGTTTTTGGATTTTGGACTAAAATGACAACAAAATGCAAACCATAGGGACCCAGATGTAATAAGTTTGAGATTTAGACTAAAATGGCAAAACTGGCCAAACCACAGAGACCAAAATGGCAGTTTACTCTTTTTACAATAACTCCACCCTTTCATCCCAAATAGATATAATTACATAATAAGGCATAAAATTAGGCCTGGAAAAAAGCTTTTAAGAAGGCAATACAGAGGCAATAAAGGGCTAATAACAACCGAGAATAGTTTCCTCCAATAAAAATTTGTTGTAAGTTTCCTGTGTAGTTAATGCTAACCCATTTAGAGACAGAATGTTTTTGTAGCATCACATATGTACTCATCCTAAATTAGTCGTTAATGTTGTTATATTAAGGTAAACTTTCTATGGGGTTTCAGACATTGCACCATGGATCAAGATTTGAGATTGGAATTCCCTAAAGAACTTAGAGTTGTGGTCCATTGATGTCATTCTGTCATTGTGTCATCATTCGCATGGAGAAGCTCACCTTCTACTCTGTTTTCTCCTTTCTATTTATTCCAGGTTAAGATTACACAAATTCTTCGACCGACCACATATTTACCTAACCACTAGAACAAATAAATGTAGAGAAAATGTTTTACTAGAGTAACATCAGCTAGTATATATATTACTGTTAGACATGTGTAGTGGTTAACACTCCACCATCGTTGGTCGTTTTACGCCATGTGGCAGCCCAGTCAACAATTGGGTATTATGGGGCGTTTTCTAAAATGGGTGTAGTGGGGATGTGGGGCATTATGTTAAATGAGATGTAAGACCATATGTAATGGGGCTTTATAAGGGCGTGAAAGATTTGATAATGCCCTTACACCATTACTCATAGGCATTATAGGGGCATGAAGAGTGAGGGGCATTTCTAGAATAATGTCCAATAAGAAGGAAAAATAAGGAAACTAATAAATAAAAGGGCATTATGAAGTCTTAACCATTACATGAAACATTATGATGGTGATGTGGCAAAAAATTCCCCTTAAGGGGCATTAACCATTACCCATGGTCTAATATAATTAAATAAAACAAAAACCATCAAAAAATCTTATTGGACAAAGAATATGAAGATGAAGGGTGATTGGACAAAGAAATGGAAGCAAGGCGTGGAATACACAACGCTCCAAACAAAATTTCGCAAAAAAAGCCCACGGGGGCCGCTGAAGGGGCGTGCTTGGGCGTGATTCATCAAAAAAACGCCCATTATGTATCCACTATGCATGGTCTTAGGCATAATAAACTCGTAAAAAGATCGACCTAATTCAATTCTATTCTGAAAAATGCAAATTGTCAAGAGTTGACTCTATATAATTAATGATTAGATTTAATTCAAATTTGATAATTTCCATTTGGCCTCACAAGCTATTGTTATTATTTTCTCTAATTACTTAGAGTTTCTATTATATACATTATATAATTTAATGTAGAGATCTGTTTATTTGAGATAAGAAAAAAAAACTCAAAACAAATATTAACAGGTACAAAAGTCTAGCTTACAACAACAAAATATCGTTACATTGGTCATATATAGTGCATTCATCAAAAATAAAACAAATATAACTTTGTGTACCAAGCTACTCAAACTTATCTTAAAGTTCAAGTCTACAACGAGTATACATATGGTTGAATAGATTATGTACGCTTAAATTAACTTTTTATCATTTAAAATAGCTGTTCTGTAATTTTGTGAACTTGTTTGTAAAAATATATTTTGATAAAAAGAAAATATAGAGATGAGTCTTTCAATAAAAGTCTCAACACCCGAAGTTTCACAAACAGTTATGTCAACACCAATTAAAAAATCTTTATCGAATATGATCATGGAGTTTTGTTTAATGTGAACACCAATTAAAAAATCTTTATCAAATATGATCGTGGAGTTTTGTTTAATATGAACACCAATTAAAAAATCTTTATCAAATATGATCATGGAGTTTAAAATGGTGTAGTTGAAAAAATTATTTATGTTTTTTTAATGTCAACACCAATTAAAAAATCTTTATCAGATATGATCATGGAGTTTTTCTTTTTTTAAATGGTGTAGTTCAAAAAATTATTTATCTAAATGGCTACTTTGAAAAATATTTACTAAAATGAGTTTTTTCTTAAAACAAACTTTTTCTCACTTGTAATCTTATTGAGTAAAGTAATTTCTTTTCAAAAATATGTTATTTAACATGAATTACGGAAAAAAATATAACTCAAATAAAAAACAGGTCGTAAGACTTTGTAAAATTTATTTAAATGTTATTTAAAATATTCATTAATATTAATATTTCCTATAACTATTTTTTAAAAACGTTGTTTTTATTGTTTCTCATATATTTTTTTGAACTTACATAACAATATTTTTCATAAATGTTATTAGTCGTTTTAAAATGTCACAAATATCATTCAATTTAGGGGTGTTAAACGTGCTAAGTTTTTGACGAGAAACAGACTCAACCAAATAAAATTTTGACATAAAGCACATATCAATAAGTCAAATAAAAAACGGGTTATACTAAACCAAACTCATGACTTTTACTTTAGGTTTGTGTCTTATCACATATTCAAACCCTTATCTTTCATGTTTTAACTTTTTTTTAATTTTTAATACTTTACATAATAAAAATAAATCATCTTAATTTTTAAAAAATATAAATATGATATCCTTACTAAAATGATGTTCTTAAGAATATTAAATTAAATCAATCATTTGTAACTCATATTATTTGATCATGCTAATTCATTGTCTTGGAAAGTACATATTCTAAAGTATTTAAAAATTATTTAAAAGTCAGATATAATATTTTGTTTTAAATTTGTTAAAAAACGTATTTGTAAGAAAACTAATAGAATATTTATGAAAGAATATAAACTTTTATATTGAAAAAACGCTTTAAAAAAGCAAAAGAAAACGTTAATATTAAAAAGAATTTAAAAACCTTTTCATAAATTTTCATGATCCAACCGTACGTTTTTAGTTTATTTAGAAACTTATTTTTTTAACTCTTGTTAAGGAACATTGTTTTTAATGGAAATTACTTTACCCAATAAGATTAGGGGGCTGTTTGGCTAAGCTTTTCAAAACTACTTATTTGCTTATTTGCTTTCTGAAAAGCAAATAAGCAAATAAGTAGTTTTGAAAAGCTCCATTTTAAAGCTTTTCAAAACTACTTATTTGCTTATTTGCTTTTCAGAAAAGCAAATAAGTAAATAAGTAGTTTTGAAAAGCTTAGCCAAACAAGCCCTAGGAGTGAAAAAAATAAGTTTTATAAAATACTAATTTTGGTAAATACTTTTCAAAATACCTATTTAGGTAAATAATTTTTCAAACTATATGGAAAAACTCCTCACAACTTGCAATAACATATGACCATTAGTCTCTTCCAATGCGCTCTTAGTTTATTCTAACAAAACAAGTGGACTTGGAAGATGTATGTATAGCTATATGGGTAGCTCATGCGTATAAATAATGCATGTGTTGGGGCTACCTACAACATCTCTTCCTCACTACCTCGTTCTTTTAACTAGGATAAAACAAAAAATGGTATACTAATCTTTCTCCATAAACTATGAATGTTAGGCTAGGTATTTTATTGCCATTTCTGTTTTCACAGCTAAGGAATTCACTTTATAATGCAGGCTGACCAGGGGGTACGTGTTGGACCATGGGGTGGCAGTGGTGGGGGTCCATGGGAATTCATACCTCATGGCAGGATTAGCCAGATCGGTATCCGTAGCGGATCTGTTGTTGATGCCATCTACTTTGTCTTTACAGATCCAAGTGGTAACAACTACCGGAGTCTTCACTTTGGCGGTCCTGGTGGCTTTCTTCATGAGGTGATCAGCTAATTAATTTGATTTGTGTATATATACATGAAACATAGTGCTATGTTTCTGAGTTATTTCAACAAATAGCATGCTTATATAATGTGTATATATATTCAGATTCCCTTGCCCATCGGTGAGGAGATCATCAGGATTAGTGGAAGATACGGAGTTTTCGATGGCACCACCGTGATTACATCATTGACTATTAAGACCAACAGAAATACCTATGGCCAATATGGCACAGATGGGGGGACTGATTTCTCCTTGCCTATAACTAAAGGCAGGATTATTGGATTCTATGGGATGCATGGTAGTTTACTCGACAATATTGGTGTCATACTTTGTCCCTAGAAGCTAAGCTGTACGCAGCTAATTACTTAAGGTTTACTTGAGCTGTAGCTTCAATATATATTCGGTTTTATTTGGCGTGTCCTCAACATACGAGGATACAATAAGTGTCCATGTTCTAATTGTAATAAGCACACCAGTCGTGCACGTGCTGTATAATTAATGTATACTCGCAAAAGTTTAAAAAAGTTTGTTCATTATGTTGAATCCCTAAGATATGAAGAGATGATAGAGACTCGTCTACGTCCAAGTCTTCACCGTGTGGTTCTCTACAAAAAATAACACTGTTAGCCTCGCCACGGAAGACCACAGAAGGGGGATCTGTGACCAAGCTCCGACGTGAGAATAAGAAATCTTACGGGGACAATAAATGTGATTCCAACACAATAAATTAATTGGAATCGGTGGTGTGGATCTGAGGATTGAATGTTTGTATTCAATAAGGTTGAGAGAATGATTTCTTAGGGGACGTTTGGTTCACGGAATGATTTGGAATTGGAATTGGAATTTGTATAGGAATTAGAATTTGAAGGAATTGGATTTGGAATTTAAACATTCCAATTGTAATTGGAAATTGTTGGAATTGGAATCTTAATTCCATTTTTGTTGTGTTTGGTTGTCAAATGAGTTGGAATCCATCACCCCGGCACCCACAACCACCAGTTCGGGTCGAAACGGTTCGGATCGAAGCGGTTCGATTCGAAACGGTTTGCGTCGAAACGGTTCGATTCGAAACGGTACTGGTCGAAACGGCACCGGTCGAAACGGTACGATTCGTAACAGTTCAGGTCGAAACGGTTCGCATCGAAACGGTTCGATTCGAAACGGTACGGGTCGAAACAGTACGGGTCAAAACGGTACAGGTTGAAACGGTACGGGTTGAAACGGTTTGGTTCGAAACGGTACTGGTCGAAACGGTACAGGTCGAAAGGTTCGATTCGAAACGGTACGGGTCGAAACGGTACCCTCGAAACGGTTCGATTCGAAATGGTACGGGTCAAAACAGTTCGCGTCAAAACGTTACGGGTCGAAACTGTTCGCGTCGAAACGATACGAGTCGAAACTGTTCGCGTTGAAACGGTACGGGTTGAAACGGTGTGGGTCGAAACGGATGAAGATTCAAATGAATGTACTTTAATTCCTTCACATATAGGAAGGATTTTGAATTCCTTTAGTTAAAGGAATTTGAAGGAATTCATGCCTAATTCCAATTCCAATTCCATTGTCAACCAAACACATGAAGATTGGAATTGGGATTCCAATTCCATCAAATTATGTGAACCAAACATGTTAAGTGATGGAATTCAAATTCCAATTCCCTTAAATTCCATTGAATTCCTGCGAACCAAACGCCCCCTTAGTATTCAATGTGGATATTTAGGGTTTTTGAAGAGTTACCTTATCCTGATCTCTCCCCTGGCTTATATGGGGAGATTGACTTATCAAATCGAGCCCACCTCTGTCAAGGACCGGTGGTCAAACCGCTGGGCAAAAGGAATATCCGGGCATAGTGCAGGTTTCTATCTCCTTGGGATTTTATAAGATTTTATCATTAAATGACCTGCTCTTATACCTAAGCAAGGTATATTTCCCATCCGTGCATTAAATGCTAGAGAATAGTCACGTTGCTGGCCTTTATTCCGGATCACTAAGTTGGTATGCCGGTTTTCTACATGATGTCCTCTTTTAACTCAATCATTCATGCAGAGGTATTAAATCGATGATGAACTTGAGCCCAATTCCCATCCGGTTGTATTGGGCCTATAATTTAGCAACGATAGGAAGCTTAAATGAGGAGCCCAGGAATGGACATTCGTCGTCATGTCATCCGTAGTCCAGGCCCACTATATTTATGTGTGGGCCTGAACTGAGTTCCTCCCTTCAAGTGATGTCGTGGTTCCCTCCAATAAGCAGTTTCTTCTAGGGGTGTTCAGAAAAATCCGGATCCAAAACCGAATCTCAAATATCCTATATTTTCGGATATCCGAAAATCAGAAAATCCGAATTTTCGGATTCTGGTTCGGATATGAATTTTAAAAATTTTGGATAATTCGATTATCCGATATCTGAATTTTTTTTATAAATATATATAGTATATGAGCATTATATTTAGTTTGAAATATAGTAAAAATAGTAAATAATAGGATTCAGAGGTGGTTTTATAAATGTTTTTTGTTTTCAATATTAGAAATTTAGAAAATCGAATATAGGTTTAGTTTTTAATCTATGCACGAAACGTTTTTTATTTTTTTTTATAAATTCGGATATCCGTTTGGATCCGAATCCGTATCCGAAATTTCGGATACGGATTCGGATATTAATATTCACTATCTGAAATTTTAGGATATTCGAAAACTGGATAATTTGATCTTGAACACCCCTAGTTTCTTCAACGGCTCTCTCGTACATGTCATTCCAGAAGAATCCCGCATTCATCACTTTCACCACCACAGTTTTGGGTCACGAGTGCATGCCACATATTCACTCATGTATCTTTTGGATTACGTACACTACAAAAAAGCCATTTAGTGACATACAAAAAGTGCCATAAAAAAACAAAAAGGTGCCACTAAAGACCCTTGTAGGAATGGGTGGCACACAATAAAAGTGACGCTAGAAGCGCTGACGTTAAAGCCTTTTAGTGGCACTTTCTGGATGTGCCGCACAAAGTTTTTGGACTTTTAGTGGCACTTAAACTTTTGCCAAAATATAAAAAAAAACTTTTGTGGCACAATTTTTGTGCCTCTAAAAAGTAATTATAGTCACATATCTATACTAGTTTTAGTGGCACATTTTTTTTGCTACGATATAAAAACCTTTTATGGCACAAATATTGTGTTGGTGAAAACTGTTTCAATTTAAATATATCTATTATTTTTAGTGGCACATAATTTGCCATAAAATTACATTATTTACAATATAAAATATAAAATAAAAGATAAAATTGTAAATGTAAAATTCATAATATCATAACTTCAATAATAAGTTCGATTCAAAACATATTTCAAATGTTAGGAAAACATCGTGAATAATTAACATATTCCAAATTCCAATTATTTAAAACAAGAAGTCTAAAAGTTCTTTTGGGTGAAAATTCCATTATCATAAAACTTAGCTCCAAAGTTTCTCATGATATCTGTCCTGCGATCATCAACCATATAAACAAGTATTAGTATTGATTCAAAAAATTCTAAAAGTTCTTTAAACTCATTGTTCTTGATTCAAAAGAAAAACGTGTACAAAAATGGCCTGAACACCTAACAATTAGACCAAAAACAAACATATAATACCATTTATAGTTGAATCGAGTACCTAACAATTAGACAAAAACCAACATAATACCTTAATTGCAATGTCAACAAAACTTTAAGATCAATTGTTGGACCGGTTTTGACTCCGAAACGATTGCGAAACGAACGTGAAACGTGCGGAATCCGTACACGAACGCGACCTAAACACACATGACGTAATATAACGTGATTCTTTGATAAAATCTGAAATTGTACAATCACTTGAATCACTTAGAGACTTTCTCTCTCTAGTTTCTCTCTCTAGAACTAGAGCTCTTCAAATCTCTAAAATGGCAAAAGTTTCTAAACTAAACATAATCTCCCTATTTATAGGCCTTGACTATTAATGAGATTTCTCATTAATTACAATTATGCCACCTTGCCTTTTTTACTAGATATAACACTATAAAGACTCGTTTTCTTCTGTTTCTCGCTACGGCTCGGATTGACGAAGGCTATAGACATAAATGCACTAACAGACTCCCCCTTGGATATTGTCGTAGTCAATCTCGATCATTGAGTCAAACTCGTAGCGTCTTCTTTTTCTATCTCTCTCTTTGAATCTTCTTGAACAGAATCCCGATGGATCTGTCTTCAGCTTCAGCTTCTCCTTTCTGTAGACTCTTTTCTTCATCAGGCTCCCCCTTTCGTCAAGCTTCCGTGCTTTGGGATCGACACCTTGCTTTCCGTATACAAGCTCCCCCTTGCTTTGAGCTCGTCTTCAGACTCCCCCTTAGTCTCAGCTTCCGGGATCGTAATCTGGAATCTCATCTGCAATCACTCAAGCATTTATAAGTAACAACATTTCAAATTTCAGCTATCCAGGAATTGTAACCTGGCTTACTCAACATTCTAAACAAACAATTTTCATGAATTTGGCAGTTTCATCGAATCGAATCGGAAACTAGCTATATAACAGTATAAGCATCCAAATCCCCCACAGTTAATCATCCAAGTCCAAACTAATGACCTTGGAGATATCACAAACTGTTTTGAAATTTTTGATTTTAATTCAAGTTTCAATTTAATGAACTTGTTTTATTTTCAGAAACACAATCAGCTTACTTAGATTTTGAAACTCAGCACTCAGACATCAGTTGTCGAAAATAAAGCAGAATCAAAAATCTTTTTGTATTTTCTAAAAATATAAAGCAATAAAGAAATATGTACAAACATATTTTCAAACAATATTTTTGTTTGAATATGCGTCAGAGGATCATATCAGTTTTTTGACAAGTCACAAGTACCGTTGAGCTTAAAATCACATTATGCATTAAACAATTCACTTAGATTGTCGATATACTGATCCACTTAAATTTTCATTCAAACTTCAACTGATTCAGGATATGAATTAGGTGTCTTATGAACTTAGCTCATTCATGTGTCCCACCTCTTGAATATACTCCCGTATCCAGAATCCCAATAATCAGTCTTACAGGTGAGTATACTACAATGATATCTGTATATAAATTAGGTATGCGAGGGCCGAGGGATCTCAGGTCGATACTTCCATATACACAGAGAGATATCAGCTTCGACTTTAAGGTGTGTCCCCTTTAGAGGATCTTTTTGCTTACAACAGCAGCGACTATCAATTTTATTGTTTCATCAGCATGCTGAGGGTTTAATGCTATGTTTCAAGCATTGCAGAAAGTATTATCCAAGGACTAGGTCAGAACTACCGTTCAGCAGAAGTCCCGGAATAATACCCCAGACATCATTGAGTATAAAGACCTAGTATATCAGATAATGAGACCTTTCAAACGAGATTTCAGGGGTTACCTATATATCCAAGTAGTGTTCCCCACGAAATAAGCAAGTTTGAATTTAGGTTTATATCCCGAAAAAGTTTACTAAATGTATAAAAATCTACCGACACATCCACGGTGAGATCGTTTAACACATTTAAACTTTCCATTTCTTTAGCGTACTGTAACTGTCTACTGATGTACTATCATTTCCTCTTTTTACGCAAAACTCAAATTTCTGAATTTTATCATGTTTTTGGCTTTTTCAAATTTTCAAATGTTTTTGTATTTTCTAACAACATTACTCCCCCTAAAATGTAAAACCATATAAAGAAAATTTGACAACCAACACTGATAGCTTTGTCTCGCCATCCATTTTTTGCATCTCATGCTCTGTTTTGCAGAAAATATAACATACCCCCATGATATACAACACATTGATTTTTACAGTTTGAAACCCGTTTTTCAATCTGGTGAAAGTAATCATGTTTGTTCAGCCGTGAGGGTTTCGGCATATTCAATCAGAACTCCCCCTTACAACAAACTATTTTCCCATAATGATTTCAAAACACTTAAGTTTTTTGAATCAGAATGGTTTTTCCGGAAAAATTAGTTTGTTTACCCATCACTTGTGGGTTCGGGGTCATCTCATCACCTTGTTCTCTTTTAACCATTTTAAAAAATTTAACATTATTAGGACAAACACCACTAACACTTGTAGAAAATCAAGTACAACTTAATGTCCTTGATTAACCACTTGTAAGACGAAATATCACAGTTACCATCCTGTGAATTTCTCAAGAATGATGCCGATACCTGCTTCACACTTACCAACCTGGAAGCTCCGGCAAGTCAGGAATTCAACCAACAGATTTTGACACCCAAGCCTGACCAGCCTTAGGCGCATTTTGAGCTTTTCTCTTTTCTACATAAAATTCTTTTGCCCCTTTTACCTTTCCATCAGCCATCTTGCTAAAAATATGTTTAACATTGCTATTAAACATTTTTCCAGCATCAACACCTTTTGATTTTAGGTTTGCGGCTCGTAATGGTGGAAAGTTCTCATCATTCATTAATAGAACTGTCTCTTCCTTTTTTACCTCAACTTGTGGCTCATCTGATTTTGTGGAATCAGATTCATTGCCCGAACTTGGCTTGTCTGACTTTGATGAGCCAGATTCATCGCCAATCACTTTCTTTTTCCTTTTGTTTGTCCTCAGATTTGTATCTGAAGAATTCGATTTGCTTGGCTTTGCAGTCGAGTGAATCGATTCATCAGAACTTTTATTCGAACCACCCGGTGAACCTGAAGACAAAATCTTCTCCAAATACTCTCTCGCCTTCTTCCTCTTCTTCCTCAGTCTGTCTCTCTGCCCCTGTGAAAGCTTTACTTTCTTATCTTCCACTTTCTGTTCTTTGGGCTTGACAGTGACTGGTTTCTTTACCATTCTCTGAGATTCAACCCTTGATCTTCCCATCGATCTCCTTGGGCAATCTCTGGCAATGTGACCTTTGATCTGGCAGTTATAGCATCTTCTTGTTTCATAATTCCAATTCTGGCAGTTAACAGCAATGTGTCCTCTAATACCACAGGTATAGCACACTCTGTTATCATACCATTCACTTTTGTCAGTCCAAACCTTCAAATCATAACATTGTTTGGCTTGGTAATAATCATTTCTCCTCTTCAATGCTGGATTTGTCTTTTGAGCACTGTGGTCAAACCTGCACCACTTATTACCAACATTTTGTGAGTTTTCAATTTTAGATTTTTGTGATTTTTGATAATGATTGGATGACTTATCTGATGAGCTTTTATTTTCAATTTTAAAATTTTTCGAATTTTTAACTTTTTGTTTCTGCTCTACACTCTTCTTAACAGGTTTTTGTTTAGAACATTCACCTGTTTCAGTAGATTGCAAAACAGTATTTTTAAATTTTTCTTGTAAATCTAAAAATATTTTTCTTTTCTTTTCTTTTTCTATTTCTATTTCATCATCAGCTTTGTCATCACAATCTTCAATTTTGACTTTGTCAAAATTTGTGACTTTGTCAAAATTTGTGACTTTGTCACTTATTGGAACAACGTTGATTGGTTTTGGACACACATATGATGCAGAAGTCACAAAACTTTTCAACTTGTTTTCTAAATCAGCAATTTTCTTTCTATTACCTTCGGCTTCATGCTCAAGTCGAATGATTTTATCAAGATGAGAATTTATCGCACATTGTTTTTCGAGATTATTTTTACCAAAAACATCTCTCTCATCTTCTAAAATCTTTAATTGACTTTTGAAATCATTTTCTAATTTTTTAAAATTTTCATTTTCTAATGACAAACTCTCAACATTCTTCAAAAGTTTGTCATTTTCAGATTTCAATTTTTCGCAGTTCAAGTGCAATTCCAGAATCTGTTCATCATAAACTTTCTTCCCATCTTTCAAAGCTTTGTTTTCCAATGTCAAATTCTCCGCATCACTCAAGAATTTGGCATTGTCTGCTCCAAGTTTATCACATTTTGAACACTTTTCATTCATCTTTTCAACATCAGCTTCTTTCATTGTTTCCATCCTAAATTTTCCTGCACAAAAGAGTTTAACGAAATCAAAAGGATTCATATTTTCATCAATATAACATTTCCTTTTAATATCATATTTCAGAATACTCTTTGTTGCAAGACACACACGAATTCTATTATCAATTTCAGTAATAACATCCAATTCCAATTTTTGTAAATTCTTTTCCATTTCGGTCAAAATTTCCTTCTTTTTCTTATACTCCTTACGAAACTCTGCATTAACCTCATTAAAGAACTGTTTTGGATAAAGTTCTTGAAAAAAATCTTCCCTTTTTAGCTCAACCAAGAATTTATCCCATTTAGCAGGTAATGCATTTGCCAATTTCGATATCTGTTCATCATTTGATATTATAATATTCTTGTTTCTCAAACTGTCCATTAAAATTTTAAACCGTATTTCCAACTCATCCAACGTTTCATCCTTTTGACACATGAAATGTTCATAACTTCTTATCCAAACATCCACATCTACATTTCTGTAACTACTATCCACAGTTCTCATATACCAACTATTTAAACTTTCAAGATACTCATTTTCCTTCTCATCAAACATTTTAAATGTACCTGCAAAATCAATCAACACTTAGAAAAAAAAAATTCGAGATTTTTGAAAAACAGAACCACAAAAGTGAACCAATCTGTACACGTGACAGATAAGCGGACCAAACAGGTTCAGATAAGCGAACCAGAAAGTGTACTAATGAGCGAACCAGACAATGTCTGTTCGAGCGGACCAGACTTGTTCGTTCGAGCGGACCAGACTTGTTCGTTCGAGCGGACCAGACTTGTTCGTTCGAGCGGACCAGACTTGTTCGTTCGAGCGGACCAGACTTGTTCGTTCGAGCGGACCAGACTTGTTCGTTCGAGCGGACCAGACTTGTTCGGATGAGCAGACCAGGTATTGTCCGAATGAGCGGACCAGATATTACTTGTACGTTGGAGCGGACCAGAAATGCGAACCTGCAACTTTTACGCGAAATCGGACTGAAAATCTTCGATTTCTCCTAAACGGTTAGGAATTTGGATCTGAAACTTGGTAGGGTTATAGATCAGGTATATACGCACAACATATCAAAAAATCAGACGATTTGGACCATAAAAACCCGTTCAATTTGACGAATTTCAGTAAAAACGTGAAAAATATGAAAAAGATGAAGAAATAGATGAAATCCGATCTGAATCTGATGAAATCACGATCGGAAATGTGTGTTGGATCAGTGCAATCGAGCTCCTGCTCTGATACCACTTGTTGGACCGGTTTTGACTTCGAAACGATTGCGAAACGAACGTGAAACGTGCGGAATCCGTACACGAACGCGACCTAAACACACATGACGTAATATAACGTGATTCTTTGATAAAATCTGAAATTGTACAATCACTTGAATCACTTAGAGACTTTCTCTCTCTAGTTTCTCTCTCTAGAACTAGAGCTCTTCAAATCTCTAAAATGGCAAAAGTTTCTAAACTAAACATAATCTCCCTATTTATAGGCCTTGACTATTAATGAGATTTCTTATTAATTACAATTATGCCACCTTGCCTTTTTTACTAGATATAACACTATAAAGACTCGTTTTCTTCTGTTTCTCGCTACGGCTCAGATTGACGAAGGCTATAGACATAAATGGACTAACATCAATTGTCCAAACGACTTTCTTTCCCTGTAAAAAAAAAGTTTTGGCTAATCAATTTCATACCAATATTACAACAACATAATCATATTCATTTAATATTGCGAAATACTTATACTAAATATTTCAAAGGGAAAAAAGAAACAAACCTTCATACCTATGTAGCAGCCTATTACACTATCACCAACCAACTGCTGACACATGTATATTTTGCCACAAAACCTAATAAAACAACCCAATAATATATATAGTTAGGAAATACATTATGAGTAATCAAATGAAAACAAAGATTTGTAGTCGAAGAACTGGACTTAATCGCTCCAACTATGAAAGCTTTGTCGCTCGCATTTAGTTAATATTCATCTTTTAAACTATTTGATGTATAAAGAGGCATTTATGCATCTAAATCATTTATTTTTTTTCAATGATTTGCAACTGACAGAATAAATTATATACAGTCTCCATCCAAAACTATATTTAACTATTTTTTACTCAATTGTTAAAGTAAATGCATTATTTTCTTCAAATGACTGATATCGTTATGACCCGTTAGCCTGTTACCCCGCCTGACCGACCCGTTCATCATATACAACCATATACCATCATAAACTTTGTTCGGTTTCTGAAAAACCGACACACTGGAACAGAAAGAAATAAACAAAATCAGAGGACCGACTTACCTTGGTTCCTCGAATGTGGTCAAAGGTGAACGCATTATTGGGAACAACTCCAGCTCCGAGTACATACTGGGCCAGCGTTCACGCACCATCCGGCGCGTTAGCACATAGTGGGCAATCTAAAATAAAACTAAATGGAAAAAACATACCTTCAAGATTAGTGCAAGTATAACAGTATATCATCAAGAGATGTATACTTCAGTCCACATCTTTTTTAATTGCAAAGTTGGATTTTTATACAACAGCAAATCTTGTATATGTACCTCAAAATGTATTTTCCCCGTAAATCACACTAAAGAACAACCTTATATTGAAGGACGCAGGACGCTCAAGCGATGCTTAAGTAGCAACGCAGGTCGCCAGCTTAATCAGGCAGGTAGTAGTGTAGTAGCACACCCTTGATTGGGCCAGCCAAATTTACTTGTGTAAATCATGTTACAGAATTAGGACCCTTGTTGAAGTAGGCCCCAAAACAAGGGCTTTACTTGCTTTGGGCTAGAGCCAGCCCTAACCATCAAATATGTTATCTGATGGGGCCCACTTAGATATTATAAGATCCTTGCATTGTCATCTAGTGTGTCAGTTTTTCTTCCTCAAACCGCTGGTGCTTCCTTTCTTTCAACTAGGTTCTTAGGTTTTAATAGTTGATTTTATTACAAGCGGAATTAGATATTTAAATATCGATGAAAAAAAATTATGTCTCGATTGATTATTTAATCATTGTTTGAAACCTTATTTATCCATATTCGAAATTAGATATTTAGTTGCATTCTTTATTATGATTATGATGATTTTAAAACTAATAACTTTTATTATTAATAAACTAGGTTAAAACCCCGTGTATTACATGGGTTGCATAAATATAATTTTATATAATAAATAATAAAAAGATATATTTTTAAAAAAATTCGTATATTGCATGTGTTGAATAAAGTATAATGTTATATATTAATACAATCAGTCATGAAGATTTATCTTTTAAAAATGAACATTATAATATTTACTTATTATATCATTTTACGTTGTTTTTTTTATTTTGCATAAATGTAGTTTTATATAATAAATAATAAAAAAGATATATCTTTAAAAAAAACTCGTATATTGCACGTGTTTAATAAAATATAATGTCATATATTAACATATACAGTCGTTAAGATTTATCTTTTAAAAATGAACTTTAATGTACTATTTACTTATGATAATATTTTACTTTGTTAAATGTATTCTTAACTAATTTTTTGTTTAAAATTATTATTATTTAATATGATCATAATAAAAATAAACGTTTATATTCTTATATATATTTTTTTGTTTAAAATTATTATTATTATTATTATTATTATTAAATATGATTAAAATAAAAACAACTGTTTATCCTTCTCTAAATATTTATTCTTATCTAATATTTTTGTTTAAATTTATTATTATTATTTAATATGATAGATAAATAGGAAAATAAGGTGAAAAAGCACCAGGAAGTGACACTTGTCCAAAAAAGATTTTTATTTATTAGTATAGAAAGATACACAAGAAGCAAAGAATAATTAATTTGTAACACATCAAAAACAAAATTAATTAATATTAATACAGATTTTAAAGTATAAAAATGTAGATCTATAACCAATAATTTTATAATTGGTATTTAAATAATCAATATGAGATATATATATATATATATATAAACACACATTCATAATATATATATTTTTAGTTATTAGTCATGTAGGCTTAAAAAGTATAGACATTATAAAATGAAATATATTCCTTTATTGACAAATGTTCAAAGTAGAATCAGAACATACATCATCATTTCCATTAGTGTTCAAATAAATACGTATTAGACAATGTTTAGTAATATAAACAAACAATAGATGTATTTAAAATAAAGTTATTCATAGATATCAAAGTTGAAAAATGTCAAGCAAAAAATTTAAATAAACACTAACAAATAACTAATTCATGTCTTTATATTAAAAAATCAAAACGTCAAACAATGTTGATCCATTTAATGTTAATAGAATCTTTTATTTTAAATGTTTATTTTACTTATTGTGTCAAAATTTAGAAATTGTTATATAATACCCGTTTTTTTATTGAAAATTGTCTTGACATTAAAGAAATATTATCAGAATGAAATTCAAATTTTATGTAATTGAAATTAATTGACATAAATTATATCAAATTCTTTTAAATTTAATGATAAAAGAAATAAAAAATTATATCTTTTACTAACCTTCAAAAGTTCATTTAATTAATACAACTTTGATCATAACTACCAATATGATGTAAAAAAAGAAAATATTATTTCAGAGTAAAATAAAACAAAAATAACAATAAAAACGTTATTCGTCAACATGTATCAGGAATCAATAACATTACACATATATTGTTGTTCATTAAGAGATGTATATTTCGAAAATGAAAATCGACCAACTGGTTTTTCTATACGTATGTTATTTATTTATTATGAATTATGAATAAGTCATGAAAAATAAATATATGGTAAATGGTAACATCTGTGACAACTGGCACTTTCTGTTAATTTTCGTACAATTAAACAGTTATTCATATTATACAGCTATGTGTTTTGAACGTCAAAACTGCGTGATTACATGTCATACATCTAGAAATCTCGCAGAATACATTTTAGTGATGCATGTTATTCATTTTATTTGTCGCAACTCGAAACAGTTTAAGTGGCGCACCGAAACAACTAGTACACTTACCGTTTAGGCTAACAGTGCTGACACGGTTCCGATACTCAGCTAGACGACAGATTTAGGACTTAGATTTAAGTCGGGTAACAATGTTATACTAAATCCCAAGTGGGAAAAACAAGAGTTTATGTTAATACTTTCTGAAAATTATACAAGCGCTAAAAACTGTCCAAAACACACCATAAGTGACAATTTCAGCACATTTCAACGAGATTCAACATTTACTAGTTATTATAGTATCCAGAAATGATGTTAAACATCATCACCTACTTGAAAAACCTTGAAAGTATCATCTTGATACAAAAGTATATCATACCGTATAAATTACACAAGTAGGTATTTTAACGGATCGATAACGAAACGAACAACCGAACATAAACTAGACATAAAATATGAACTAGTTAACCATATTTTAATGTTACAAGCTAGTAAAGATCACTAAACACCTCATTACACATGAAAATCTCTAATACACTTAAACTCTTAACTAAACCTCTTGAATCCTAACCAAATTATCTAACTACCATTGAAACCCAACTAGACCCCCCCTCATCATATGGACGGACAAACATGGGGCCCACATGTCCCCATATTGTCTTCTAATGTTGGATGAGAAGTTGTTGGACAAAAGAGTTGTTTAGTGGATGTCTTATATGCATGATGTTATAACAAGACCTTAACCCAACATTTTCCCCATAACTTTCAAGCACCAAAAATTCAAATTATCTCTGTCGTCTTTTCTTCCTCACTCACGGCCACACCGCATCCAAATCACCTCCATCTTTTGATTAATTTACATGCAATCTAAGCTTATCCTAAGGTGTCTCAAGGCTAACTAAGCAGGTATCAAGGCTTGGAAGCTTAAGGACCTCTTCAAGGAGCTTTTATCCACCATCTTTGCATCATCTTCATCTTCTTGTTTTTCTTGTTACTTCCCTAGCCACAATTGCTAGTTGAGTCTCCTAATAAGGATGTACAAGTTAAACCTTCAAAAACCTTCACTTAAAAAAAAGAACACATGAACTAGTAACGTAATCTACAGAAGGCAAATATATTTTGAACTTGTTATGAAGATGTTGTTGATTATTTTGTTATATGGATGGTATCCATCATATGTGCACTTGCTAGAAGTATAAAGCTAACAAGTATACACATGGATCTTACAAAATCCATGATGAACATGTTGATGAACTTGTTACACATGAAAAATGGATTTGTTAAAGTAGTTAAAAATGATAGGGTTATGGTTATGTTTATGAACTCTTAAAAAGATGGATGAACAAAGCTTCCAAAATTTATTTTCTACAAAGTTTGCAAAATAAGAAAAGTAAGGTTATGTTTGAAGTGGATGAACATGTTAAAATGTAGTTTTAAAATACATGTTTTTCTAAACTTTCAAGTTCATCATGGCATGAAAAATGCATTTTATGCATATGTTTAGACTTGTAAAATTTATTGTGGATGAATTGATGAAATTTGAATACATTAACACATGTTTTAAACATGGGAAAACTCCTAAATCTAGGGGAAACTATGGCCAGATTTTTACTAATAAAATGTTCAAGGACGTTAAACATGGCTTTCCCCTATTTTTATACAAAAATATAAGTTAAGAAATAGAGTTTTCTTAAAAGATTAAAACAAGTATAAATATATATATATATATATATATATATATATATATATATAGGATTAGGATCATGAGTGAACAACTTTTTGAGAGTGAACTAAGTGAACTAATCTTGACCCTTGATCATTTTTTAGATTAAAAGGGTAAGATTGACATTAGCCAAATACTTTTAATTAGAATCCCTTAATTTTCTCCTCACTTAACTCTCTCTCTCTCTCTCTCTCTCATTTTTAATTATTTCTCTATTATTTTAATTATTAATTATAAGAGATTGAATGGCTAATTTTTTTTATATAAATTGTTATGTTCCTTTTAAAATTAAATATTAAACCTAATTAAATTGATTTTTAACATATGTGTATACAGGTTAGTATATACAAGACTTATACACTTGTGTATTATTACATCTTGTTTCCACGGGTCACTATAAACCAGATTTATACACTTGTGTATTATTCAAGTACGTATGTGTATACGGGTCGGTATATACCAACGTATACACTTGAGTATTATTCAAGTACATAGTGTATACATGTCGAAATATACCAGACTTATACACTTGTGTATTACTACATATTGTTTCCACTATATATCTTTTCATCAAACATTGATCTAATACATATATGTATAGAGAATGTAATTAAATATTTTTAATTGTGTTCTAGATGGAACAATATTTGATAATGTTTGTATTTTTTTTTTAAATTATGTAATATTAAGTTAGGTAATATGTGAGCGAAAAAAAATATAAAGAATGTAATTAAATATTCTTTTAATTGGAAAGAGAAACCAGGAGAGAGAAAAAATTAATTAATTAAATGAAGATAGAAATATACAATTATACCCTTGTGTCTATTAAATTACATGTAAGTTACAAAAGATAATTACAATCTTGCCACTAAAGAAAAAATCTAGATCTACAAAATCAATGGTCAGGATAAGTTCATTTTGTTCACAAATAAATCATTGTTCACTCATGAACCCTACCCTATATATATATATATATAGGGTTAGGATCGTGTGAGAAGCACTAGGCTAATTGAGAAACTTGAGAAACATTCTGGACCACACATTTTCCTTAAGCTTTTCGTAATATACACATATGTATAGTTTAAAATTGACGATATACACATGTGTATAATTCAATATTTGACAATATACATATATGTATATAGTTGATTTTAAACTATACATATGTGTATATTACGAAAAGCTTAGGGAAATGTGTGGTCGAGAATGCTTCTCAAGTTTCTCAAATAGGGTGGACTTCTCTTAGGATCCCTACCCTATATATATATATATATATATATATATATATATATATATATATATATATATATTAAGGGAAGAATATATATATTTAGTGGTCACCAAGAACTATGTGTTTATGTGTATATTAAGTGTATTATGTAGTAATATACACTA